>JAHHZJ010002446.1:0-91772 GCA_021437245.1 Aegilops speltoides
TCTTGGGTCAATAGTTGGGTTTGCGGCTCCCACGTTTTGGTGCCTTCGTTCCGTTCTGTCGGCTAAGGTGGCCTTTGGGAGAACCACTGCGATTGCGCCCGGTTGAGCAAGCGAGTGCCTCGATGGAAAGCTAAAAGCCCGGCGGCATGATAAGGCGAAGGCGGTCGCTGTTAGAGAGGTCTTTTGGTCTTTAAAGACTCACGCCGCTTGAGCAAAGTTCGGACCTTGTCAAGCGAAAGCGTGGATAGCGCCCGGATTGATCTTCGAATACCGAGAGCTTCGCCGAAATTAAAATTATAGATGTCGGTGTACTAAAGTAGGGGTACCTTAGTACCCGAACTTGGGCTATGAGCGGTTCTTGACACCCAGCGGCAAGGCTTGGGGCCGCCCGCCAAGACCCTCCGTCACTCCCATTCTGCCATTCAAGAACAAAGTGTTAGTTGTGTTGAAAAGGCCCCAACAAGAGGAGCTTGCCGGGAAAGAACAAGGCCCCGGCAAGAGAAGCTTGCCGGGAAGAGCAAGACCCCGGCATGAGGAGCTTGCGGTAAGGCCAACAAGACACTTCCGAAACTTGCGCGCGGCGCCCAGCGTCGGCAAGGCCAGCAAGGCCGAGCGGCAAGCTCGCTGGTGCGACAAGAAAGCGGCGACAAGGCACTTGCAGCGGCAAAACTCCCTCTGCACCCAAGCTCCGAGCGCATCAGCGGCGTGTCACCCTAGGACCATCCGAGAACGCGTGGCGGCGCCCGTGCATCTATGCGGTCTTGGTGTAAGCGAAGGTGACAAGGAGGCCATCGTGGTGATCGGTGGCGCCCTAACGGTCGTTTCCTTACCTTTGTTAGGGCGACGGACGGGCATTAAATGCCCTTGTCCCCTGCCGTCGAGTTAGGTAGGGGACCACTGTTGGTTCTGTTGTTGTACCAACCTGCGTTTTACCTTTCTACCCCTCTTTCTCTGGTGCCACTGTCGGTGACCCCTTTGGACTATAAAAGGGAGGCCCAGCGCATGTAGAAGGGTTCGGCTCGTTGGGTTGGTCAGATTCGACTCACTCGAGACCCACAGCATACCCGCTTTCTAGCGAAGAACAAATACAAACACAAAGCAGCGGTGGGGTTTTATCTCTCCGGAGAGCTCGAAGCTAGGTAAAATCGCCCGTCTCCCAGCAGCTCGACCTTGATCTGCTCTTCGATGCGCCCCTCCGCTCCCTGCCGGACAGAAGCGCTCCACTGCCCCATAGGTGCTCGTGCCACACCGCCCACGACATCTTTAGCGCGCCCGGTAAAGGCGTCGAGTCGTCTGAACTGATCCGGTCTCCGCGCTTCATCAACGTCTTCATCGACATGCCACCAAAAGAAGAAGCCCGGAGGTGGCGCTCGTCTACATCGATTCCACCACCGCGCGAGAACAAGCGGGCGGTGGAGTGAACGCCAGCGAAGCGAGCGCCCGGCGGTGTGACTCACGTCGTCACGAGTCTAAAAACAAGGCCCATAGCGTCGGCAGCGTCTGGACATTACGCCCTTCCCGAGGTGCGGGGTGAAACAACGCCTGGTGCTCCAAGCACCGTGCTCGCGTTGGAGCAAGGCCAAGCTGGTGGGTCGCGGGGCGTTCAAGACCAGCGTGCGCCCGACATCTTTGGCCGAGTGAGTCTTGCGGTCGCCGGCGGTACCGCTCCTTCAATCGATTGGGAGCGAGCACATCCGCTCCTCGCGCGCTCGTCACCGCCGCCACCGAAGACTCGAGAAGCGCTGGCCCAAGCCAGCTGCTTCTAGATACCCTCGGCGCCACACAAGATTGCGGCGGAGGATGGCCATTTATAGCCTCATCGGATTCGCCAGCGGCGCAAGCCCAACAACCCGCGCGCCGAAGCCCGGCAAGCGCGGCGGTAAGCCGACGCCGACAAGACCGCTGGGGTGCCACCACCATACACTCCCGCCCGAAGGCGAGATCGCCCGACTTCGCCGGGCCAACCTCGGCGCCGACTCCACTGCATCGTTGGACCCGCGAACCGCCCGCGATCAACACCAAGTTATCCAAGGCGGCGACGAAGGCGCTGAACTTCGGTGGCGTCGAAGAAGTGCGGCGTCAATCGACCAGCGGCAGCCCCACTTCGATATGCATGTGCCAGGGGAACCATGCGACTTGCCGTACGTGGCTGGTTGCCCTGCGTTCACCCGTGAGCTGCAGCAAGTCCAGTGGCCGAGTACTAAGAACTTCAAGCCAGACATGCCCGAGAAGTACGATGGCAGGATACATCCGTCGGAGTTCCTCAGCGTCTACACCATCGTGGTGCAGGCTGCGGGCGAGATGAAGATCTCGCCAACTACTTCCCGCTGGTGCTCAAGCCGCGTCGAGATCTTGGCTCATGCACTTGCGGACGGCTCCATCTCTTCATGGGCGGACTGTGTCATCAATTTGTCGGCGCCTTCACGGTGACCACAAACCCATGGCCAGGAGAGTGATCTGCATCTGCTTGTCGGAAGGAGGGAGAGCCCTGCGCATAGTACATCTGAAGATTTAGCCAGTGCGGTGCAACATCGAGGGCGTCCACCTGCGCGGTTATCGGTAGCGTTCCATCGAAGCGTGCGTAACCGCGAGATGAGGTGGAGGTGGCGATAATGCAAGATCGAAGATGTCGGCGAGCTATATGCTCTGGCGACAAGTGTGTGCAGGCTGAGGAGGAGGAAAATCCCGGAGAGACTACGAGGCGAAGGATCGGCGGTGATGATCGCCCGGCAAGAAGAACGGGCGGAACAACGAAGAAGAAAGGCTAAGGATGTGCTGGTTGTCGAGCAGTCCGGCAGCAGGCGGCTCCGACAAGGCCAAAAGCTGGTGACTCGGCGAAGCTGTGGTAAGCCGCCGACAAGCGAGGATAGCTCCGGCAATCGATCTTGCAAGATCCACGCACCAAGGGCCATGACCTCCAAGCCTGCATGAAAGTTGAGCGGATGGCGGAGCTCTGAAAGCTAGTCTGGCGCCCACGACAAGGAGAGGGCCCAGGAGGTGGCGGAGGATCGACAAGCTTCCCGCCGGGAGGCGCCAGCAGCAAGGCCAAGCGGCAAGAGACCAGAACCTCACATGGCGCGACAGACGAAGATGAAAGGCGAAGATGATGAAATGGAGGAAGATGGGGTGATGACCAAGAGTTTGAGAAAGGCGACGAGAGGTTTTGTGCATCGGCGGTGCTTCTCTGCCGCGCCTCGCACCGCCAACTCAAGCGGTGGGCGCGAGGTGGCGCAGCGGAGAACCATCCGTCGAATCGCGCAAACCCCTCAAGTGGTCCAGCACGCCCATCATCTTCGATGTTGAGGATCACCTCGATCGCATCACTGCGGTCGGGTGCTTGCCGATGTTGGTTTCGCCAACAATCTGCAACCTCAAGGTCACGAAGATGTGGGTTGATGGCGGGGCCGGCCTGAATCTGATCTCCTCCACAGTGCTCAAGAAGCTCCATATCCCCGACAGCGAGCTCGAAGAAACTGGTACCTTTCAAGGGATAAATCCGGGAAGGAGCAAGCCGAAGGGGAAGATCACACTGCCAGTAACTTTTGGCAGCGAGCTAAATTTCAGGACATAGGGAGTCACATTTGATGTTGCTGATTTCCCATTGCCCTACAATGGGATACTCGGCCGTCCGGCGCTTGCCAAGTTCATGGCAGCCTCTCACTACGCCTACAATGTGCTCAAGATGCCTGTCCAGATAAGTGTCATTTATGTCCAAAGGCGACAAGAAGGATGCACTTATACTGCACCGACAAGATCTACCGGGAAGCAGCGGCGGCGGGCGCCAACCACTGCATTTGAAGCTCCGGGGGAAGAAGAAGAAGACCAAGTCCGGCAAGAGTAGCTCTGATGCCCACTCCGGCAAGCGCACCTCTTAGGAGTGTTGCGCTGCCGTCGAGGATGCACCATCGAGCTCCACCGGCAAGTGCAAGAAGGCAAAGACAGCTTCACCAGAGAACAAGAAAGTGGCTGCCAAGGAGGACGGCATTGATGGTACCTTTACCATCAGTGCCACGCTTGATCCTAAATAGGAAAGCGCGCTCGTTGCTTTCCTGCGTGCGAATGTCGATGTGTTTGCATGGCAACCATCTGACATCCCCGGTGTTCCCAGGGAAGTAATTGAGCACCACCTTGCCGTCTGTCCTCCGCAGCGGCCCGTCAAGCGAAGAGTCGGAAACAAGCAATGGAGCGTCAAAGTTCATTGCGGAGGAGATCAAGAAGTTGGAAGCGGCGGTCCTGAGTCAAGAGTACTCCATCCAGCGTGGTTAGCCAATCCGATGGTAAATGCGCCAAGGCAAGCGGGAAGTGGAGGCTTTGTATTGACTTCAGCGATGTTAATAAAGCTTGTCCCAAGGATCCATTTCCCTTGCGGCGCATTAGCAGTTATCGACTCCACGGCGAGGATGTGATCGCTTTCATTCCTTGATGCATACTCGACATATCATCGGATCTTCATGGCGAAGAGGATGAAGAAAACGCATTCATTACTCCATGTAGCGTCTTTGCTTTATGCGGATGCCTTCGGACTAAGAATGCAGTTCAACATTGCAAGTAGTCGGTCATGCTTTTGAGCCACAGACTGCATAGAAATGTAGAGGCTTACATGGATGATATAGTGGTCAAGAAGCGAGAGAACAACTTTGATCCAAGATTTGGATGAGACTTTTTGCAAATCTGCGCAAGGTCGATCTCAAGCTGAACCCGAGAAGTGTGTGTTTGGAGTTCCTTCCGGCAAGCTTCTCGGGTTCTTTGTGTCGAGAGGGGATCGAAGCCAATCCCGACAAGATCAAAGCCATTGAGCAGATCAAAGCACGAAGCGAGTCAGGGCGTGCGAAGCTTGCGGCTGTGTTCTTTGCTCTCGATGAGTTCATCTCTAAGTCTGCTGGCGGCGCCTGCCATTTTCAAAATCTTGAAAAAGCGGGTCAATGAAATGGACTCGAAGCGAGGCGCGCTGCGGAGACTTGAAGAGATACCTATCCTCCACTCCAACACTTGTCGCACCTAAGCCACAAGAGAAGTTGCTGCTATATCTAGCGGCGACCAATCAAATGGTTAGTGCTGCGTTAATTCGCGGAGAGGAGGCGGATGATGAGCCGGCGACGCGGCAAGCGAGCCCAGCGACAAGCGAGGCTTCCCGACAAGTTCTGGCCCGGCAGAGATGGACTGTCGATTACGGAAGAAAAACAGAAAAAGATGGTGCAGCGCCCAGTTTACTTTGTCAGTTCCCTTCTGCAGGGGGCTAGGTCAAGGTACTCTGGTGTGCAGAAGTTGCTTTTCGGCCTACTCATGGCCTCAAGGAAGCTTCTCCATTATTTTCAAGCACATGAGATCACGATTGTCACTCGCTTTCGGCTGAAGAGGATCTGCAGAATCCAGAAGCAGGCGGAGGATCGTCGAGTGGGCCTTTGGAATTGTCAAGCTTTGGCCTCATGTTTGAAAGTACTTAAACTATTCAAAAGCCAGCGTTGGCGAGTTCATAGCGAGTGGGCGCCAACACGGATGAAGAAACTCGGGAGGAGCATCCCCATCAAGAAGCGAGCAAAGAATGGATCATGTACTTTGATGGTGCCTTCTCGCTGCAAAGGCGCGGTCTTGGCGTACTACTAGTCGCACCCACGGAGAGCACCTCAAATCACGTGGTCGGATGCACTTTCCCAGGAACAAGCAACAAACAATCTTGCGAATATGCGAGGCTTGCTTGCGGACTTCGAGAATAGCAGCGAACTTGGGATCAAGAAGCTCATTGTCGGGGAGACTCACGACTTGTCGTCCCCCAAGTTAACAAAGATTATCAGAGTCCGTTGATGGAAGCATACATCGATGAAGTGAGGAAGCTAGAAGAACATTTTGACGGTCTGCAGATGGAGCATGTTCCAAGAGCTCAGAATGACATTGCAGATGGCCTGTCAAAGTGTGCTGCGCTCAAGTTACCTATGGAACCAGGGATCATTGTGCTCAAGCTAACTCAACCATCTATAACACCATCAAGCTGGAATGAGCAAGCAGAGAAAAATTGGTCCTTTGGCGACTACTTTCCGTGAGCTCCCGAACCGCCGCCAAGAAAGGTCTCGGGATCAACATAGAAGCGCTGAGGCGTCTGCTCCAACAAGCCCTAGGGTTTGTTCGTTGAAGCGGGCGCTCCCGACAAGCTGTGCCCTTGACACGCTTGCGGGAGCATCACGCTCGGCGGGATCCCGATTCTTGCCGTAGAAGCGGATGTTCCATGGCAGACATTTCGCCTTTAGTCCTTGTCGTTGAGCCACAGCTCCGACATGGGCACATCGAGATAGTCCATTTCCTTGAGACGGAGAACTTCACGAGGAGTAAGAAGCGGAGAAAGTGGCCCGGCAATCAAGTATGTACCGGTTTATCGATGACATCTTGTATAGAAGAAGATTCAGCGGATTGAAATTGAAGTGCATTTCTTGGGAAGATGGACAAGAGCTGTTGGCGAGAGATACATGGAGGCATATGTGGTCACCACATAGGCGCAAAACACTGCGGCAAGGCTTTCGGCAAGGTTTCTTCTGCCGACAGACCCTCCGGATCTGCTTGCACAAGTAACCAAGTGTGAAGCGTGCAGTTCCACTCCAAGCAGATTCATCAACCAGCTCAAGCTCTCCAAACAATCCCTTTATCCTGGCCATTTTGATGCAGGGGCTCGACATCCTCGGCCCCTTTCCCGAGCTGTCGGGGCTTTGAGTAATTATGCGTTGCAATCGACAAGTTCACAAAGTGGCATGAAGTGGAGCAGTGAGGAAGGTGGCAACCACGGTCGGCCGTCAAGTTCTTGGTCAATTGTTTGCCATTTGGAATCCCTAACGGGATCATCACCGACAATGGCACACAATTCACGAGCCGCACCTTCATGCGATCGTCCAAGATCTTGGCACCAAGATTTGCTTAAACTGTTGCTCACCGAAGCAGCGGTCAGCGGAGAAGAAGCGCAGCTGAAGTGCTGCATGGGCTCATGACCAGAACTTTCGACAGGCTGCACAAGTCTGGAAGAAATTGGATCGAGCGGCTGCGGTGGTTACGTAAGTCGATCGAGCAGCGCCAAATCGAGCCACTAGCGGACACCCTTTGCTCTTGTATACGGGGGCGAGCAGTTCTCCCCCGGAACTTCGTATCTGGATCGCCTCGAGTGCTCGCTTATGATGAGCTTGAGCAAGGGCAGCTGCGGCAAGATGGCCGCTGCTCCTCGAGAGGATCGTCTTGAGCTCTTTGTCTGAGCTGCTCGCTACCGGCAAGCTTTGCACCGCTACCATAGCCGCAAAGTTAATGCGGAAGCTTGAGGAAAGCGACCTTGTTCTTTAGGCGTGTTCAATCCGCCAAGAATTCCAACAAGTTGGCGCCCGAAGTGGGAAGGCCCTTATCGGGTGAAAGCGAGTCACTAGGCGGCGTTGTCCGCCTTGAGACCGAAGATGGCATTCGGTGAGCAACTCACGGAACATAGAGCATCTTCATAAGTTTTACCCATAAAGCGCGGTTGCGGGCCCGTTCGGCAACCACCTTTATACAAGCCTTGCCGCCGTTGCATGTAACCCTTTGTACAAAGCCGGGCACAGCTCCCGTGCGTAAATAAAGTTTATGTGCCTCGCACATCTTGTCAAATTTAATGCATCTTTCTTTTTTGCATGTATATCTGACACCTTGTGCAGCACTAACCCCCGGTAAGCAATAGTGAACCTTAAGGTTCCATATCATTATTTTCTCTTCTTTCTTCTCAAAAAGAAAATTCCTCCGCCCACAAGTTCACCGGGGGGGAGGAGAAGATAAAGGTAATGGGCGGCGTCGTTCAAAGGAATCCAGCCTTGTCGGGACGCAGACGACAGAAAAGCTAAGTTGCCAAAGTTTGAGCATAGTCAATTTTAAATTTTAAGTTACATTCCTCGAACGACCGTGCCTTGTATGGAAAAAGCTGCAGCGGAGGAACCAACTCGTGGCTAAGTTGCGCCCTTACTTTGTTTCGAGTCCGCTCAACAATGAAAGTGAGCTGCAACTGATCCCGACAAGGTTTCTTGCCGGAAGCGACACCGCCAGCAGGCTGCTGATGTTCCGCACTCAACAAGCGTGTTAGCACCGGCAAGTTCCCTAAAAAGCGTAGGGTAAAAACATACAAGGGATGGAATCAAGTAAAGGAAGTAACATAGCAGACAGTGCCCAGGATAAAGTTATATTACAATAAATAACTTGCCGCGTGCTGATGAGTTATTCCTATGACATATCTAGCAGCGGCAAGGAAGGGGAGAAGAAGGGTGGCCTAATCCACACGCTCGCCGTCGACCCTCCTGACATCGTTGATCTTGGCCACAATGGGTGCGACGATGGCTTTGAGCTCTTCAAGATCGGCACCTGCCGGCAGCTTCTTAAGGACACGGGAGAGGTCAAGGTTCGGGTTGCGGAAGAGTATCTTCACGGCACCTTCTCGAGGACCTTGGCGCGAGATCTCATGCGACTTCGTTGGCGATTGCCGGGATCCTTTCCGGAGCTCTTTGGAGAAACCATCACTGCGCCCTTGAAGAAAAGCGTAAGCTTGGCGCTGGGCTGGAGGTTTTCCTCAATAGGATACCCGAAGCCCGCCAAGTCCAGCTCCGCCAGCTCCTCGTCGATGGATGCAGCGATGTTGACGAGGCCCTCCGTCCAGAGCTCCACCGTGGCCTTGAAGGTGTTCTGGGTCTCGGGGGCCCTCGTCAGCAGCTCCTCGTTACCTTTGAGCTCCTTCTTCAAGTCATCCTCCTGCTTCTTGGCAGCGTCCAGTGTCTCCGTCAAGGTGCCCAGCCTCAGTTCCAGATCAGTGTTTGAGTCCTTGGCGGCGTTCAGCTCCTTGATCTTCTCGGCAAGTTGAGCTTGCAGATCGCCATGGGCAAGTGCATCCTTCTTGCGCTCACGCTGGAGTGCGGCAAGCTCTTCATTCTTTTTTCCCATATCCGCCTCCAGCTGCGCCACTCTCTCCTCTAACTCCTTCTTGCGGCCTCGACGGCCGCGGCTGCGTCCTTTGCCTCCTTGAGCGCCCCGCCAAGTGACTGTTCTCATGCCTCGAGCTCCTCCTCATGGCTGTCCAGACTAGCCTTCTTCTGCGTCAGCTCACCTTCCCGCCTGGACATCTCCTCGGCGGCGAGCCTCTGCTGCTCCTTGGCTTTAGGCTTCTCCAGGATGAACGCCTCCTTCGCCTCAGCAAGTTGCGCCCTCTCCTCCGCAATGGATCGGAGGGCCTCTTGGTTGCGGTTCCGGAGCTCTTGTGCATGCTTCTCTATGTCAACTCCCGCCTGCGCGATAAGCGCCTCCCGGGACTCGAGCTTGGCTTGCCGGGCGCGGTAGAGCGACACCAGCTTCTAGAGAAACCGCTCCTCCTCGGAATAAACCTTTATTGCTTGCTGGCGCGTTAACCACTGCCAGCCCAGTGAGGCGAGCACTTCCCGTCAAACTCCTCTCCTTCAACGGCGCACAGGCCAGCGCCTTGAGTAAGCAGATGTATCGCCCTCGCCCGGCCTTCAAGTATCGCTGCTGGTGAGGCTCATCGAGGCCCATGCTGCATCAGCGAGTGGAGGGTCGGGTGGGCGGTGCTGGCGCCTCGCGCTCTGTATCCTCAGGCGTGAGTGCGATCACCGGACCCCTCGCCGGCTCCCGCGCTAGCAGCCTTGGCGGCTTCCTCGACGGCGGGTTCATCAGCGCCGGCCTCTCCCTCGCCAGCAGCGACATCCTTGGTGTTGCCGCGTGCGCCTTCATCGCCGGCGACCTCGGTCTCCATCAGGTCTGAGAGGGATGCAGGGGATAGGGAGAGAAAGAAGAGTCAAGCAAATATCCAAAAAAGAAGAAAGAAGATCGGAAGAAGAACCCAAGGGAAGATTTCCGACAAGAAAAGTTACTGTCTTTGGGCTCGATGACCATGGGCTCCTCCACCAAGGGCTCCTTGGTTCCGCCCCTTGCAGGGACCGCTCCTTGCGGGGAATCGCCCCTTGGCGGCGTCGTCGAAGCGAGACAGCACCTCAGGCGGTTTACGATTGCCTGATGTGCTGCTCTGCTCCTACACAAATGGGTTAGCAATCAAGATGTCGACAAAGAAGAAGCACCCATCGCTCCCCTTGAGGAGTGAACCAAACACTTCTGTTGGGGGCTGTGCGGGGGGAGGAGAGGGAACCGGATCCGTCAAAGTGGTCTCGGACGTGTCCTCTGCTGTCACGGCGGGATCGTCCTCAATGTCAACCACAGGGACCTTGGCCCTCTTCGCGCTCTCTCGGCGAGTCTGAAAAGGAACAGGTTGGGAGAAGCGGATCAGATACAAGACAAAAAGCGACAAAGATCGAAGAAAATCAAAACGGTGAAAGTCTTACTCCTCCTCCTCCTCCTCTCCATCATCATCGGAGGAGCTCAGGCGGAGAGATCGAAGTTGGTACCCTCTGCGCGGTGTGGCGGAGAGTGGGCTCCCTTCAGCGTTCTTTGGGAGCTGCGCGGGGATCAGGTGTGGCGGCCGGGAAGACCCCGCCTCGGCCGGCGGCACACAGGACCCTCCCAGCAGCAGTACTTGCAGCAGTGGAGGCGTGTCCCTGGCGCCTCGGCTGCTGGGCTGCCTTCCCTCGGCCCGTATCTCCACTTGACGGGCGCCTTCTTGGTTGGAATTGGGGCTGCGCTGGGGGCTCCGCCTGTGGCAAACTGCTTGAGGACGGCTGGCCACTCGCGCCCTCGGCGGGCTCGCTTCGCCCGGCCTCGGGCTCCCCTCGCCCGGCGACCTCTCGGCAAGGTCCTCCTTGTCGGCAGCGCTACCGCCTCGGCCGCCTCCGCCTCATCCAACGTAAAACCAAACTCACCCACGGTAGCGGCTGCCGCGCCTCTTGACCACAGGTGGCGATGTCGCCAACTTCGTTGTCGGTGGTGGCGCGGGTGAGGCTTACGCTCGTCGGAATTGACCGCTACCTCCGTCAAATCATCGAAGAATTGCTGCACTGGCGTCGTCGTGGGCTCCACCAAAGTGGGACTACTCCGTGCGAATCGCACTCTGGTATCATTCTTGAATCGATCGATCGGCTGGGAGTTGTTGCACAAGGGGCGGCGCCCTGCGACAACTGAACCACTACGGATGGTCGGCGTCATGCTTGAACATCTCCCTCGGCATCCGTCAAGCTCGAGAATGGTGAAGTTGAAGTTGAGGCACTGGGCGCAGCCTCATGATATCCATGGGACGCCAAACAGCGGGCGGGCCTCCCCCTCTTTGCGAGAGCGTCGACGGCGAAGGAAATCCGTGCCGAACGCCCCTGCTGTGAGCCTGGCATGCCTGAGCGGGAGGATTCGGGTGGTGGCAATCCTCAGCTTGGCGTCGTCTAGCGATAGAGCGCTCCTATCGGCGCCACGCACCACCCGAGTCTGGCGCAGTTTGGTGAATGGCTGCGGATTGGCATCACAGATCCAGCACCACTCCGCCCTCCACTCATCCCACTTGCTGCGGAGCTCGCCCGTCAAGTACACCTGCTTCATGCCAATCCGGGAAGTCCAGGCGATTCCGCCAGCCAGTGGCTCCCCTTTCTCGGCCCGGGGAGAGAAATAGTGACGAAAAAGAGCAAGATTGGGGAGGATGCCAACAAAGTTCTCACAGAGGTGTGCGAAGACCGCCATTGTCAGAACGACGTTGGGGGTAAAATCAAGAAGATGAAACCCGTAGGTGTTCA
The DNA here is from genome assembly GCA_021437245.1 of Aegilops speltoides. NCBI lineage: Eukaryota > Viridiplantae > Streptophyta > Magnoliopsida > Poales > Poaceae > Aegilops > Aegilops speltoides. Next base: position 11,661 of record JAHHZJ010002446.1, read on the forward strand.
TGATGTCGCAGAGAAAATCGGAAAAAAGGTGGGCGAGCCGCAATGAAAACACTGAGGAAAGAAGTAGTAACCTCTGGGGCACTTTTGATTTGGAAGCATCGATTGAAGCTTGGCGTCTGGCGGATCTCGCGTCTCCGTCGACCAGAAGAGGTAAAACTCCTCCCGCAGCGCCGTCGGGGTGAGCTCGGCAGGGATAAGCACCCGTTTCTTGCGCAGCGCCTCAAGCTGCAGTGCCTCGGCCGACTTCGCGGCCTTTGCAGCCTTGCAGCCTTCGATCTTGAACCATGGCGGGGCGATGAAAGCGAGGCGGCGGCGGCGCGGCGATGGCGATGGGCGCTGCTCTCTTCGACTTAGGAAGCGGAGGGCGGCGGAGCTTCGGAGGAAAGGCGCAAGTGGCGAAGGTGGGGAACAGTTCCGTTTCTCTGCTTATAAACAAGGGAGGTGAGCGTTCGCCTTTCTGGATTAAAATATAGCCACGATCTCTCCCACGGCCGCTTGATCGGCGCATGCCGTTCTGGGAGGCGCGGTGAAACGCAATCAGATTTTGTGTGGCCCCGACGCAGCGTGCCGTGCCCTGTTTTGGGCCTGGCCTTGGCGCTTCGGCACCGTGTATGGCCCAGGCCGGGGCTCTGTCGGTGTACTAAAGTAGGGGTACCTTAGTACCCCGAACTTGGGCACGGGCGGTTGCAGCACCCCGCGGCAAGGCTTGCCGGACGCCCGCCAAGACCCTCCGTCACTCCCATTTACTGCCATTCAAGAACAAGAGGAGCTTGCCGGGAAAGTACAAGGCCCCGGCAAGAGAAGCTTGCCGGGAAGAGAAAGACCCCGGCAAGAGGAGCTTGCCGGGAAGGCCAACCAAGACACTTCCAGAAACTTGCTGCGACGCCCCGCGCGTCCCGGCAAGGCCCGGCGGGCGGCAAGCTCGCTGGTGCGACAAGACAATGGTCGCGGCAAGGCACTTGCTGCGGCAAGGCTGCCACTCTGCACCCAAGCTCCAGCGCATCCAACGACGTGTCACCCCAGGACCATCCCAGGAGCGCGTGGCGGTATTTGTGCAGCTATCTGGTCGCGGTGTAGCGAAAGCTGACAAGGAGCCATCGTGGCGTCGGTGGCGCCCTAACGGTCATTTCCTTGCCTTTGTTAGGCGGCGTGGGATGAGCATTAAATGCCCTTGTCCCTGCCGTCGAGAGTTAGGTAGGGGACACTATTGGACACTGTTGTACCAACCTGCGTTTTACCTTTCTACCCCTCTTTCTCGCTGCCACAGCCGGTGACCCTTTGGACTATAAAAGGAGGCCGCAGCATGCGTAGAAAGGGTTAAACTTCGTTGCGTTCAGTCAGTTTGACTCACTCGAGACCACAACATACCCACGCTTTCTAGCAAAGAACAAATACAAACACAAAGCAGCAGTAGGGGTTTTATCTCTCCGGAGAGCTCCGAAGCTGGGTAAAAATCGCCCGTCTCCCCCGCGCGCTCGACCTCGATCTGCTCTTCGTGCGCCCCTCTGCTCCCTGCCGGATCAGAAGGGGCTCCCTGCCCCATAGGTGCTCGTGCCCACAGCCGCCCACGACAATAGAATTCTATGGCTAAGTGAGAGTGTTCAAGCATTATAAGTCCGGTTGCCTTGTTCGTTGTGTTGAGCGCCTCCCTAGATGGACCCAAAAATGGGAACAAGAGTGCTCAAGTTTATCCTGAACACCCCAGCACTTCTGGCTTGGGGGTTGAAGCCAACGACTTGCCATCTCTCAGATTTTATATCGGCCGCCTGAAGGTACTATTTTAAATTAAACAAAGCGTTGCCTAAAGCGCACCACGAACAAAAGTTTCAGCGCCGAGGATAATACATTATACGTTTACTCAAAGATTACATTTACGGGGCACTCATCCATAATATCGTGGGCTCCTTTAGGACAGTTTATAATACATTTGGCGTGCGATACTCCTTGCCGGTGGCGGTGGGTCCGTGAAAGCTTCTCCGCATCAACTTGCCCCAATGCACCTTTGTGCGGGCAAGGGCCCGACAAGCACCTTCAATACAGGCGGGCGCAGCGACCTCCACCCAGGGCAGGCATCCACCAGCCCTGCTGCGAGGCCAAAGTAGCTCCGGGCATGGCTGTCGAGGCCCTGGCCCGGACTATAAGGCCCTTCATGGCCTCCTCGGCTACCTTGTGGAGTTCGACCAGCTGCTTGGTGGTCGCTTAAAACACGGGTGTCGGCCTCGTCTTGAGACGAAGACTTTCTCCGTCGAGCTCCCTCCTCGCCCACGATAGAATCTGGCGGCATCGGGGCCTCTGGCGGCAGATCTGCAAGCATACAGAGAGCTCGAATGCGGGTAAGTGTCGGGTAGTTTACATTAACATGCTTGCTTTGCATGAAAAATGCCTTACCGCGCTATCTTCTTCACATCTTCAACCTCCCGAAGAACCTACGAACCTCGGCCTTGGCGGAATTGGCACTTCGAGGCGAGGCAAGCTCGGACTCTCGAGTCTTAGAGTCACGCTCCAAACTCTAATGCTTCTCCATGAGAGCACAGGAGCTCTTGCCGTACTTCCGCCACCGTGCCTCCTGCTTTTCTCGCTCTGCCCGCTCCGTGGCCGCCTTGCGTTGACGCGGACACTGACCTCCGCCAGGGCTGCCACCTCGTTAAGTGGCCCTACAATACCCAAATTATCCTTGTTAATTTTATTGCAGCAAAATCCTTTTACGTAAGGTAACTATTCAAAGTGGTGTGGCTCACCTTCTTTGTCCTCGAGCTGCTTCTTGTCATGGCGAGCTCTTGCTCGGACTGCTCGAATCCTTCTTCAACACATCAACCTCCGCCGATAGTGCGGCGAGGTCAGCGGCGCAGCACTGCAAACCCATATTGACATATTTTAAGAAACCCTGCGTATATCTTGTTAGATCCTCGGTCAGCTTTTCTTTCCGAACACGGGCCGAGCATCGAAACTCTTGTCTATCACGGTATTACATTACATAATTTTAACTTCTTACCTCCAAGCACATTAACAGGCTGCTGCGAACTTCAGTCAACCCGCTCTTGGCAAGTGAACCTTTTGAATCACCGCACTCATGGTAGTGCGGTGTTCTTCCTCGATGGAGCGCCTTTAAGCGCCTCCAAAAAGTTATCCGGCGCCTCCGGTTGGATGGAAGTCGCCGGTGTCGCATCTTGCCCTTCTTTGAAGGGCGCCCACGGACTCTGGAACCACTGCGGGTTCCGATGTAGAGTCCGGCACAAAGTCCGGGAGGCAGCCTGACGGCGCCTCCGGAGCCTTCTCTTGATGGGTCCCTCTCTGGGATCCCACCTCGGGGTCCTCGCCGACGCGGGGGGTAATGGCAGTCGGCAGTGAATCCACATCCGACGGGGCCAATGACCCGCTTGATGAAGCGGGGAAATCATCATCAGTCGGACTACGGACAGAATGCGGCGTTAGAAGGACACTACGCGACATGAAAGAAATTTCATATCAAGGATCCGGATACTTACGATCTTGGCGGGCCTTTGGCCCTTAGAGCCACTCATCCTCGCCATGCAGTGGTGTTGGCGAAACTGTCGAGGATAGTCCTCCCCTCTTGGACCCTTCGGCCTCCCCTATTGGGGAAGCCTTCCTCTTCTTCTCTCCCTCCTCTGGGAGAGAGTCCTCCTCCTCCTCCTCGTCTTCGGAGGAGGAGTCCGCCTCGTCGGACGCCTGATTGTGGGAACTCTTTCGAGTCCCCACGGCCACATTCTTGGCCTTCTTCTCCGGCACCACGTGCGGTGCCGGAACCAGCAGCCCGGCTAGGCGGGCGTTCTCTGGGTCTTCTGGCATGGGAGCCGGGCTGATGAGCTGCTTGGCCTTCTCCATCCATTCCTATCAAAGGAAAAGAAAGAATGAAACCCTATGATAATCAATTTCATTAGCACAAGTGTCCTGTAACGGGGTTGAATCACTTACCTCGTCAGCTGGATGCTGCGAGCGGAACCCGCGATCTTCCGTCGCGGATGCGGGGGCTTCGGCGCCCTTAAACAGCACCCTCTAGGCGCCTTTGTATGTCGTATCGAAGATCCCGCTCAGCGCCTGGTGTTGTTCCGGATTGAACTCCCACAGATTGAGTGCCCGTTCTTGGCATGGGAGAATCCGGCGGATGAGCATGACTCGGACCACGTCGACGAGCCTGAGCTTATTGCTCACCAGCCACGGATCACGAGGCTGGAGTCCGTCACCTCCGCCGGATTGCCCCATAGCAAGCCCTTCTCTTTCGGGAGGTGAGCTGCGTGGGGGCGCGAGATCTAAACTTCGGGGCGCCGCCCATGTGGGCTTCTTGGCGGCTCGGTGATGTAGAACCACCCGATTGCCACACCTTGGCGGAGTCCAAGAAGCCGCCGAGCCAAGGGCGTTGGGCGACTTACCCAACATGGCGCCTCTGCATTCGCTTGCATGCCCTTCACAACCTTGACAGCGTTGAAGGTCTTGAGCCCTGAGCGAAGTGGGGCGGATGTAGAGAAGGCCTCGCCTGCGACGATAAGCGCCGAGATGTTGAGGATGAAGTTGGCGCGGATCGTGGAAATCAAGCCGTAGTAAAACATGATCCCCGGACGAATGGGTGGAGTGGAAAGCCCGATCCAGCGGAGGAAGTGGGGAAGGAAGGCGACCCTCTCATGGGGCCCGGGGTAGGGATGAGCTGCCCCTCGTCGGGCGGCCGATCTGCGATATCGCGGAAAGGTATCGCGCTGCGCAGCTGGTGATGTGCTCCTCCTTAGCGGTGGAGGCTAACCATTTGCCTCCGCTCGGACATATTCGGAGAAGGTCGGCGAGATCTGTGAACAGGCGTTGGAGCTTGAGTCTTGCGGAGATGGATAAGCAAAGGAGGAAGAAGGCGTGGGTGAGAAGGTAAATCCTTATCCCTTATATATAGGCGGGACGAAAACTATACCCCACCGGCTGATAAAACTAAGCTTATCTCCCAAGCGCCACCATCAATGGCGCGGTTGGATTCTGCGTTAAATATTGATGAGAATCCGGAATAAAGAACACGATCTCTGCTTGACGGGGCGTGCCAAGAAGCTGCTTCACTAAGCGTCTTTGAGGTGGTATAGTAACAAACAATTCAAACAAAGGCTTGGTAGTGGCGTGATGTCACGCCCGCGTATCGATGCTTGATTGGACTGGTGTACATTTTATTCTCTCTACGGTGGAATGTGGAATTTATTTTGCGAGCGGACACTATCTGGTGTTCATGATCTTCTCTGGATTATTCAAGGGAGAACCCGCCTTGCAATGCCGAACATTATCTTGCGCCGGACTAATCGTCATTGAAGCTGGTTGAGACTCTTGAGGAGTCTGGACTAGGGGTGTCGGACAGCCGGACTATCATCGTCTGCGGACTCCAAGACTACGAAGATACAAGATTGAAGACTCCGTCCGTGTCCGGATGGGACTTTCGTTGGTGTGGAAGGAAAGCTTGCAATCGGATATGTAGATCTCCTACCATTGTAACCAACTTTGTGTAACCCTAGCCTCCTCCGGTGTCTATATAAACCGGAGGGCTTTAATCCGTAGGACACAACATACATTACAACAATCATACCATAGGCTAGCTTTAGGGTTTAGCCTCCAGCGATCTCGTGGTAGATCCACTCTTGTACTACCCATATCATCAATATTAATCAAGCGGGGCGTGGGTTTTACCTCCATCGAGAGGGCCGAACCTGGGTAAAACCTCGTGTCCCTCGTCTCCTGTTACCATCGCCTCGGCCTGATTCGGGACCCCCTACCGAGATCCACGGTTTGACACCGACAATAAGTATTACGGATTGGGTGAACAAATTCTTGTCGAGCAATTGATAGAAAAGCGCATAGTTATGAGATTATCTAGGCATGATCATGTATATAGGCATCACGTCCATAACAAGTAGACCGACTCTGCTGCATCTACTACTATTACTCCACACATCTACCGACTCACCTGCATCTAGAGTATTAAGTTCATAAACAGAGTAACACATTCAGCAAGATGACATGATGTAGAGGATAAACTCAAGCAATATGATATAAACCCCATCTTGTTATCCTCGATGGCAACAATACAATATGTGCCTTGCAACCCTTTACGTCACTGAGTAGCGACACGCAAGATTGAACCCAAAGCTAAGCACTTCTCTCATGGCAAGAAAAACCAATCTAGTAGGCCAAACCAAACTGATAATTGAAGAGACTTGCAAAGATAACTAAATCATACATAAAAGAATTAGAGAGAAGATTCAAATATTATTCATAGATAAACTTGATCATAAACCCACAATTCATCGGATCTCAACAAACACACATAAAAAGAGTTTACATCGAATAGATCTCCACAGAGAGAGAACATTGTATTGAGATCCAAAAGAGAAAAAGCCATCTAGCTAATAACTATGGACCCGTGGGTCTGTGGTAAACTACTCACAACTCATCGGAGGGCAAGGATGTTGATGTAGGGGCCCTCCGTGGTTGATTCCCCCTCGTGAGTGCGTGAAGCCTCAAGATGAGATCTCGCGGATCTGAAGGTTCGCCGGTGGAAATTGTGTTTCGTGGTGCCCCTGGATGTTTTCGGGGTACGTAGGTATATATAGGAGGAAGAAGTAGGTCGGTGGACGCTCGAGGGGCCCACGAGACAGGGGGCGTGCCCTACAGGGGGGGGGGGGCTCCTATCTCGTGGCTTCCTCGGAAGCTTCTTGACTTGCACTCCAAGTCCTTTGGATCACGTTCTTTCCAAAAATCACACTCCCAAAGGTTTCATTTTTTTTTCGACTCCGTTTGATATTCCTTTTCTTCGAAATACTAAAAATAGGCAAAAAAAACAGCAATATGGGCTGGGCCTCCGGTTAGTAGGTTAGTCCCGAAAATGATATAAATGTGTAAACTAAACCCCATAAACATCCAAAAGGGGTAATATAATAGCATGCAACAATCAAAAATTATAGATACGTTGGAGACGTATCGCACCTCCCTGCCACCGTCTCTCCCCTCTCTGTAAGCCCCCACCCCTCCCCCACCCCCTTTCACTCTGCTTAGTTAGTACTAGATGTTTTAGATGTTAATTTGGGGTTCATAGGTAATGATTTTTAGTAGTAGATGTTAATTAGTAGTAGTGATGGTACTAGTTAACTAGGGCAGTATGGTTAATAGTAGATGTATTTTACTATTGTATAATGTAGTTTTTTTTACTGTTTTTAGTAAGTGTTTAAAATAATTAGTAAGTAAATTAGTAAAGTAGTTGAACTAGTTTAGTTTTAGTTGAACTAGATTAGTAAGTAAATTAATAAACTAGTTGAACTAGTTGAATTAATAGAACTAATGTATTTTTAGTAAGATAATTAATATAGTTGAACTACTTTATTTTTAGAAAGAAATAGTTTTTCTATTTATAGTAAGTTTATATCGTGTGTTGCTCAAATAGGATGTGTGGTTGCCCAAGTGGTCGGTCATGTTTAGGTTACACCTCCGAGTGGCCTATGTTTTGCGGAGTGTTGATTAATTTCCGTTCAAGCAAATTTTAGGCACTCGATAGGTCCTTTTAGCAAAGGTCATGCCAGATTTTACGTGAATTCGGCATGACTTGTGCTAAAATATGTAGGAAATATCGAGTGGCCTGGATTTTCTCAAAAATAATGATCTAATTTAGGTTTTTAGTACATATATTTAATTGTACAAGTTTAATCTTTGAATTATGAGCGTAGGAAATGTCGTACTTGGATAACGTAAGTATCCAGAAGTCTTGACTGCTGCCACGACGATCGAGGTCTGTCGACGAGTTCCTTGTTGAACGAAGATCGGCGCTTCACATTAACCTCGAGGAGACCTTCGATGTTGAAGCGGTATGCTGCGACAACAAGTGTTTTTTAAGTAATTAAGCATGACTTCAACTATTTCAACGTTTAATTTTCATCTTTTACAATTCGACTAGCTTATCCCATGCCATGCAAGACCTTTGTGTCTTGGAGAGGATGGGTTTGAAGACCATGAAAATTTTGAAACAAAGAAAATACACCTAAGGACCCATCATGATATGGATTTTGAAGTAAATCTGTACAATTCTCGGGCGTAACCCATTTTGGTTGCCAAAATTGGGAAGCACTTTACAAAATGTATGGTTTTTATGAGGTATGATTGTCACCATGGATCTTGGTGATCGACATCGAGCAAGACAATATGGACATTTAGGTCCTTGTTAATATGCTTCGATTCAGCCACAATGTGAGTTTCTCAAACATAGTTATTAACTAATTTATATTGTTTATTTCAAAATAGTTGACAGCTTATTTCCATTGATAGCTTATTTTGATTCTTCAAAGAATGTGCGGAAGATGGTAGACAAAACCCACTTCAATGATGGCTCCGAATTAACTTATAAGGAGAAAAGTCATTTGATCGCATTTTTTACTTATCTTGAGAATTACAATACCTATTATCGAACTCCTCCAAATTATGGTGAATACGTGCCACTAGTGCACGTGTTGAACCACGGTAACTTCTATAGAGATATCTAGGTAAGAGTTTTTACTATTATGACATCCTTGATTCTTTTGCGTACTTCTAAAACTAGTACATCATTGCTAACTACGAAGTTATTACTATGTTTTTCAACAAAAAATCCCGATGGATTCGTGCCTCATCGATGTGAGAATGGTGCGCCTAGCGATTCTGAACATACAACCGAGGTCAACCTACGGATCTCACCTGTGCATATCGGTTTTCTAAAACCGGTGAACTCATGCTAATCAAAGAATGGAAAAAATGTTTGGACATTCGTAAGGAGGTTTTTGGAAGTAACATTAAGCGAAAGGCAAGAATTGGAGACAGGATAATCTCCATTCTACATAATGGAGAGTCAGGGGCTATCTTGTTTTTCGCTACTTTACCTTAGAGAATATAGTAGGTCCTAAGAGAATGTAGTAGGTCCTATGAGGTACAATATGTTTATTATGTGGTACAATGTGTTAGAGTTGATGATGAGAAGTACTTGTGATTACGACTAGTGACCAATTTGCTATGTGATGTCTCAGCGGTGAAAGCGATGATCTTGAGGAGGTGTTATATGACAATGATGTATTATGATGATAAGTTGTTAATGATATGATGATGATGATGATATTTATTATATCATTGGGTGAAAGAACATGGATTAGTTTCAAGTGGATGTCCATCCACTTGAAACTAGTTCCTGATTCTTTCACCCATGATATAATAACTCATTATGATGTAAAACACTCTCTAAATTCTGTTGTATGAAAACTTGTGTAAAGGTGTATGAATACAACATGAAATAAAAAAGAAATAAAATACGAAATAATAGTAGTAGCATAGGCAGGGTGAAACGCTACTACTAATTACCAGTAGCGCTCCTCTGGGAAGGTGCTACTACTAAGTCGATATAGCAGTAGCGTAGGTTGAGGCACGCTATGAAGGAAATATGCCCTAGAGGCAATAATAAAGTTATTATTTATTTCCTCATATCATGATAAATGTTTATTATTCATACTAGAATTGTATTAACCGGAAAAATAATACATGTGTGAATACATAGACAAACTTAACGTCACTAGTATGCCTCTACTTGACTAGCTCATTAATCAAAGATGGTTGTGTTTCCTTACCATAGACATGTGTTGTCATTTGATTAACGGGATCACATCATTAGAAGATTTATGTGATTGACTTGACCCATTCCGTTAGCTTAGCATTTGATCGTTTAGTATGTTGCTATGGCTTTCTTGATCACTTATACAAAGTTCCTACAACTATGAGATTATGCAACTCACGTTTATCGGAGGAACACTTTGTGTGCTACCAAACGTCACAATGTAACTGGGTGATTATAAAGGATCTCTACAGGTGTCTCCGAATGTACATGTTGAGTTGGCGTATTTCGAGATTAGATTTTGTCACTCCGATTGTCGGAGAGGTATCTCTGGGCCCTCTCGGTAATGCACATCACTATGAGCCTTGCAAGCAATGTAGCTAATGAGTTAGTTACGGAATGATGCATTACATAGCGAGTAAAGAGACTTGCGATAGCGAGATTGAACTAGGTATTGGATACAAGCGATCGAATCTCGGGCAAGTAACATACCGATGACAAAGGGAACAACGTATGTTGTTATGCGGTTTGACCGATAAAGATCTTCGTAGAATATGTAGGAGCCAATATGAGCATCCAGGTTCCGCTATTGGTTATTGACCAGAAACAGTTCTATGTCATGTCTACATAGTTCTCGAACCCGTAGGGTCCGCACGCTTAACATTACAATGACAGTTATATTATGAGTTTATAAGTTTTGATGTACCGAAGGTTGTTCAGAGTCCCGGATGTGATCACGGACATGATGAGGAGTCTCGAAATGGTCGAGACATAAAGATTGATATATTGGAAGCCTATATTTGGATATCGGAATCATTCCGGGTGAAATCGGGATTTTATCGGAGTACCGGGGGGTTACCGGAACCCCCCTAGAGGTTAATGGGCCTACATGGGCCCTAAGGGAGAAGAGGAGGGCCGGCCAGGGGCAGGCTGCGTGCCCCCTCCCCCCTAGTCCGAATAGGAGAAAGAAGGGGGGGCCCCCCTTTCCTCTTTCCTCCTTCCCCCTTCCTTCTCCAACAAGGCAAGAGGGGGGAGTCCTACTGCCGGTAGGAGTACGACTCCTCCAGGCACACCCCTAGTGGCCGGCCACACCTCCCCCCTCTGTCCTTTATATACGGTTGCAGGGGGCACCCCATAACACACAAGTTGATCTTCGTGATCGTTCCTTAGCCGTGTGCGGTGGCCCCCTCCACCATATTCCACCTTGGTCATATCGTAGCGGTGCTTAGATGAAGCCCTGCGTCGGTAGAACATCATCACCGTCACCACACTGTCGTGCTGACGGAAATCGACGCCGACACCCTGCTAGATCGGAGTCTGGGGATCGTCATCGAGCTGAACGTGTGCTGAACTCGGAGGTGCCGTACGTTCGGTACTTGGATCGGTCGGATCGTGAAGACATACGACTACATCAACAGCGTTGTTCTAGCAGCTTACGCTTTCGGTCTCACGGTACATGGACAACCTCTCCCTCTCGTTGCTATGCATCACCATGATCCTTGCGTGTGCGTAGGAAACTTTTGAAATTACTATGTTCCCCAGCGGTGGCATCGAGCCTGTTTTTATCGTAGATGTCATATGCGAAGTAGAACACAAGTGAGTTGTGGGTGATACAAGTCGTCTTGTTTACCGACATGTCATACTTTGGTTCAGCGGTATTGTGAGATGAATCGGCCGGACCGACATTACAGCGTCGCTTCGCGAGACTGGTTTACCGTTACAAGCACTTTCGTGCTTAAAGGTGTTGGCGGATGTTTGTCTCTCTCACTTTAGTTGAACGAGTGTGGCTTCGCTCGGTCCTTGCGAAGTTAAAACAGCACTAACAGCGAACTATCGTTGTGGTTTTGATCGTAGGTAAACGGTTCTTGCTCAGCCCGTAGCAGCCACGTAAAATTTGCAACAACAAAGTAGAGGGCGTCTAACTTGTTTTTGCAAGGCATGTTGTGATGTGATATGGTCAAGACATGATGCTACATTTTATTGTATGAGATGATCATGTTTTGTAACGAAGTTATCGGCAATGGCGAGGAGCCATATGGTTGTCGCTTTATTGTATGAAATGCAAACACCTGTAATTGCTTTACATTATCACTAAGCGGTAGCGATGATCGTAGAAAGCAATAGATGGGCGTAAATGACAGCGATGCTCGATGGAGATCAAGGTGTCGTGCGGTGGCGATGGTGATCACGGCGGTGCCGGAGATGGAATCACAAGCACAAGATGATGATGGCCATATCATATCAGTTATATTGATTGCATGTGATATTTATCCTTTATGCATCTTATCTTGCTTTGATTGGCGGTAGCATTTTAAGATGATCTCTTACTAAATTATCAAAGTGTTCTCCTAAGTATGCACCGTTGCGAAAGTTCTTCATCTTTGAGACACCATGTGATGATCGGGTGTGATAGGCTCTACGTTCAAATACAGCGGGTGCAAAACAGTTGCACACACGGAATACTCGGGTTAAACTTGGCGAGCCTGGTAGCCGATTGTCAAAACCGGCGGATCTCGGGTAGGGGTCCCGAGCTGTGCGTCTAGGCGGATGGTAACGGAGGCGAGGACACAATGTTTTACCCAGGTTCAGGCCCTCTCGATGGAGGTAATACCCTCGTCCTGCTTGATTAATATTGATGATATGGGTAGTACAAGAGTAGATCTACCACGAGATCAATGAGGCTAAACCCTAGAAGCTAGCCTATGGTATGATTGTTGAGATGTAATGTTGAGTCCTACGGACTAAAGCCCTCCGGTTTATATAGACACCGGAGAGGCTAGGGTTACGAGTCGGTTACAATGGTAGGAGATCTACATATCCGTATTGCCAAGCTTGCCTTCCGCCAAGTAAAAGTACCTTCGGACCACGAGCGGAGTCTTCAATCTTCTATCTTCGTGATGCAGGAGTCCGGCGGATATTGATAGTCCGGCTATCCGGACACCCCTAGTCGAGGACTCCTCGGTAGCCCTGAACCAGTCTTCAATGGCGATAAGTCCGGCGTGCATAATGTTCGGCATTGCAAAGCGTTCCTCCTTGAATAATCCGGAGAAGATAATGAACACCAGGATAGTGTCGGCTCTGCAAAATAATTTCCACATTCCAGCGTAGAGAATAAAATACACACTTAATTCAATCTGGCGGCGTATTCGCGGCATGATGTCACACCGCAGCCAAGCCCTCGTTTGAATCATTTTATTGTTCCGCCTCGGCCGCGTTTAGCGGCGGCTTCCTTAACACGTCTGTCGAGCGCGAGATCGTGTTCCCTTTTATTCGGGATCCTCATCAATACGTGCGTGGGTAACCCAACGTTCCCCCATACGCCTCCTCTATCGAAGGGAATCTCAAGCGGTCACGGAGGCGGCCCTTGGTATTATTTCCCTTTATAAGAGGACCAAGGCCTGTCCTTGTCTTTTAACCTCGCATCGAATCTTTCCTCTGCTCCCGGTTCCAACACCAAGAGCTTGAGACTCGGCGCCGGATCTGTAGCAATGTCGGCTCCGACCTCGGGGCGGTGGATGCCCTCCTCCGTCACGGAGGAGGACATAATGAAGTGCGTGAGGCCAAGTACCTGGCCTATGAAGTTTCGCCACAGGTTGCCTGCCCAGGGGCAGGCCGTGCCAACCAGGCCGGCGAATCGTCGTTTCGCACCTCACCTCCGTCGGGGTTAGGCTTCCAGCGGATCCCTTCGTGAGGGGCTCTGTTCTACTACGGGCTAGACTTCCACGACTTGGCTCCGGAATCTATCCTCCATATCTCTGCATTCATTATAAATGCATGAAGCCTTCCTCGCGTCATCCCCCACTTGACTGTGGCTGAAAACATTCAAGTGGGCGAAGATGATCGGGGCGTCAAGCGAATCTGGCCAGGCGACCATAAGCAAGAAGGTCGATGCCCCATGGCTCGAAGGTTCCTTCAAGAGGAGCAGGGATTGTGGCAGCAGGAGTGGTTATACATCACCGCTCCAAGGGTAGCAAGCAAAAGCCGCCGCCCTCCTTCACTTGGGACCTCCACGGCAACTAATGTCGTGGGTCGACCAAGGAGCTCAAGCGGGGGCCGTCAGGGCGTGCCCGCCTTTGCGAGGCGGTTCGGGACCTCAAACAAGGGAGATTGATCTGGTCAAGGTGATGCGAGGTCATGCTAACTAGGCACCTCCTACCACCGCAAGCGTCGTCCTCTCCGGCTATGGGAGTACAATCGAGAGGACCTCGTATTCTCCAGCAATTTATGGGTGCGACACCATTGGAGATGTCTGAGCTGTTCTTGGACCGCAAGTGGCGCGTCCGGATTGACCGAGATGCGGGACTAAGCGCGATCGTCCGGATACTCGGTAAATAGCTCAAAGCCGGACATCCTGCTTGTATGCCTTTCAAAGATCATCTCTGACCCTATTTATTCTTCTACAGGAATGGGTGGCGCGATCAAGGCTGATAAGGTGTCGGCCCCCTCGAGAGACATGCTTTGGAGCCCATGCTGGTCAGAATGTTGGAGGCGCACCTCTGAAGAGGCGGCGGGGAGATAAAGGAGCTATCGTCGTCCAAAGGCGTGAAGAGGAGAGGACCAAGGATCCCTCCTTGAGAGGAAAAAGGACCGCCCGAAGATCAGGAGGTCAAAGCCCCCAAGCATGGGAAGAAATCCTCCTTTGGGGGTCCGGCGTCCGGGAGAATCGGACAGCGCAATCATCGCCCAGGACCAGCCCTCAACGAGCCGTGAGTATGAAGAGGAAGTTTGATAAGAAAGTACCTTCGTTTATGCTTACATGAGTAACGAAATATTTATATCGCGATTCGGATCTGCGGCCGTCTCGAGATGAGTTCGTCCTCGGGGATCTTCTTCGGAGATGATGGAAGCGTCGCCTCCGTCCGACAGCGCCGCCAGATGAGGCGAAGCGAGCCGAAGTGTAAATCACGGGCGTCCCGAATCGGAGGTCGAAGAGTTCAACACCACGAGCCCGCCGGGAGGCGAAGAGTTTGCTTGAGAGGCGTCCATTTCGAGAAGATCACGCAGCGTTAATCGTCACGGTGGTTGGAAGGATTTAAATCATTGGCCAATGCGTGAAGCTGCCATGAGCTTCTTTGGCGGGATTTGAGGTATCTGAAAATAAGCGTACCCTTTGCTTTAACAGTTGTGCATATAAAGATCGCCTGTATAGATAGTAGCCCACGAGACTCGGTAGGTTGCCGAAGGCGACAGCGTCCGAGGATCGAAAATCTAAATATCTCGGGTAATAAATATCGCCGTTACGTCTGGTGGCGGATAGTCAGAGGCCAGCCGGATGATCGAGTTCTTGGCTGAGTCGACAGCTGGACATGGCGAATCTTGACATAGCACTTGTCAATCAGCGACTTGCGAGTCATAAAAGGTAAATAAATTCTCCATAACGCTTTATTGAGTGGGTTAAAGCCCTCCTCGATAAGTTATATGCTGTTTATCTGAGCAGTCTTGCTGCTTTGTGGAGACTTGGGCCGAGCTTGCGAGCTAAGGAACAAGCCGAAGGAGTGGCCTTGGCTGCCTTGCGCCGAGGAGTTGAAGGCGAAAAGGCTGCGCCTTGCCTAAGCGAGGCGGAGGTGGCGGATTAGCCAAGAAATTAAAGGGCGCTTCCGGCCGTGGCGAGGCTCTTGAAAAGGCGCCAATTGGGCGGGAAGACCTGAAGAAGGCCACCGCCGAGACCAGGATGCCCGCTCTGCAATGCGAGCTATGAAGGAGGCTGCGCATGGCCGGAGAAATCACGGCTGGCAGGCCGTTTCTTATCGTCGCGGTTTATGGATGCCAAATCGCCCAATTTAAGCAGTGGAGTTCGGAGGATCCTTACATGGACTTGGCTGCAAGTCGGCGGACGCCGTTAAGCACTCCGGGCGGAGGATCACGAGGTGGAAGAGTTATATTGGACTCAATTCCACGATCCGGATCACCCACTTCCTTTGTCGGACAGGTTGGCGAATGGGCGAACTGAATAGACTGTCGGGCTGGCTATGGTGACATCGTGGCCCATGTGTGGCGAGAGAGGTCAAAGCGACGAGCTATTTTGGCCTCTGCGGCGGTTCCTTGAGGCGGTGCATATCAAGGAGATAAGCGGTCGACCTGCATAGAGAAGCGGATGGCTCAGCCCGTGTAAAGCTTGATGTCCAGGAGATGGATGCCACATTTGTTGCTTTGCCCGGGGTTCGGATGGGAACGGCTTCTGCGAACATTATTTGGGGAAGTTATGCGTGGCGCTTCGTATAATAAGTCGCGATGCTTTCGAAGAATATAACGTCAATTGAGCGCATTAACTTGTTTATGAATGATTATAGTATGAATGCTTTTTATACTTGTGCTTCAAGTAGTAATACTTCTCCTTGCGGCCGTTCACGTATACTTGTGTATAACACGAAAGATCACGATCTTGACTTAGCCCCTTGCACAAAAGTCTTTGGAGTGTTCATAAAATAAGCGCTTTTTCACACTTTAATCCGGCGTCTCGGTCTGTTATAAGGAGGTGGTAGCGTAGCGAGCAAAGCAATCGGACTATAATGCTTTATCTCTTTCACTTAGCCAATGGAGCTCGAGGGTGGGGCTACGATATAGCCCCCAATGGCACGCACATCTCCGGATTCGGTGTGCGTATGTGCTGACAGGAAGCGGCCCTTAAATCAGCGGGGAATTCTAAACATTCCGTAGTCGATCAAGTGTGTAGGATCGGAAGTATGTCTAGAGGGGGGGTGATTAGACTACTTGACAATTTAAAAGTTTAGCCTTTTGATTAGGACAAGTTTTTAGCAAGTTCACAATGATGAGCAAGTCAAGAATCACCCTACACATGCAATTCTAGAGTAATGGCAGCGGAAAGTAAATTGCACATGTAGTAAATAGAGGTGGAGAAGAGCAAACGCAATTTGGAGACATGGAGATTTTTCTCGTGGTTCCGATAGGTGGTGCTATCGTCAATCACGTTGATGGAGACTTCAACCCACGGAGGTAGCAGCTGCGAGAGTCCACGGAGGCTCCACCCACGAAGGGTCCACGAAGAAGCAACCTTGTCTATGCCATCATGGCCTCGTCCACGGAGGACTAGCCTTACTCGGGGTAGATCTTCACAGTAGGCGATCTCCTTGCCCTTACAAACTTCTTGGTTCAACTCCACATCTTGTGGAGGCTCCCAGCGACACCTAACCAATCTAGGAGGCACCACCCTCCAAAAGGTAATAGATGGTGTTGGTGATGATGAACTCCTTGCTCTTGTGCTTCAAATGATAATCTCCCCAACACTCAACTCTCCTCACTGATTTGGCTGTGGTGGAAGAAAGGATTGAGTGGAAAGCAACTTGGGAAGGCTAGAAATCAAGTTTCATATGGTGGGAGTGGAGCAACTTGATCTCAACACAAGGGTAGGTAGTTTTCTTCTCGAAATGTAAGGTAGGAGTGGTAGTTCTTTCGATGGCTCTCTCCACGAATGAAGAGGAGGTGGAGGGTATTTATAGCCTCCACACAAAATCCAACCGTTACACACATTTGACCAATCTCGGTCGGACCGAAGTTGACAACTCGGTGAGACCGAAAGTTCAAATCTTGTGAGCGTTGGGATTTTCAGTGGGACCGAAAATACAATCTCGGTTAGTCGATTCTTCCAAAGTCTAGGGTTTGCCATTCTCGGTGGGACCGACTTTCTCATCTCGGTGACACCGATTTGAGTCTGAAGGTTCTGAAGGTTGGCAACACTTGTTCGGTAAGACCGAGTTTGGAATCGGAAAATCCGAAATTTCTAGGGTTTGGGTATATGGTGAGGTGGTTCATCTCGGTGTGGTGAGTTTATGGAATCGGTGGGACCGAGATTACTTATGAGTATATGTTGGAATGAAAGATTGCGATAGTTTGAGAGATAAATCACTAAGCACTTTGAGCAACGGATCATCATCATAACCTCATCCCTTTTAATAGTATTGGCTTTCCTATGGACTCAATGTGATCTTGGATCACTAAACCAAAAATGGAGTCTTGAGCTTTTGCCAATGTTTTCCTTAGCATTTTGAGGGTCCACATCATCGGTCATTGCCATACCCATATCCTTGAACTTTCGAAATATTCTCAAGAAATAATTAGTTCAATGATATATATGTTGTTATTAATTACCAAAACCACCGGGATTAGTTGCACTTTCAATCTCCCCTTTTTGGTAATTGATGACAACATATAGATCAAAACCGACAAAGATATAATCAATGAATAATATAAATAAGCTTTGAGAAGTATGTGATAAGCAAGAGCTCCCCTAAATTTGTGCATTATTTAAGATTTGCGTTTGAATGCAAATGCACAATCGATTAGGATCATGGGTCACTCTTCCATGTCACATACATCTTGGTGGGCGCACAAAATGATAAGAATGAATAGCATGCACCCAATCACCAAGACATGAGTAAATGATCATACAAGATATGAATAGAATATGATAAGCATTAAGCACACATTAAGGCATAGTATGATCAAGCACTCATCAAAGATAGAAACAAGCGTAGTATCAAACACACGAAATGTCTCGGAAAACTCAAAAGTATCTCAAGGAAAACGCATAAGCGAAAGAGCAAAAGCGAGCACTCTCTCTCTCGAAGTCCTATGATCTATACAATTTCTCCCCTTTGGCAACAAGTTACCAAAAGTTGAAAGGTATAGAGCTAAGCGTCACTAGGGACTCTGCTGGCGGCTCTATGCAGGTCGATGGAGTGGAGATAGCTGCATCTGCAAAGGCCTGCTGAAGTCTGTGGAGCTGGAGGTGTGGACTGGGCTGGGCTGGGCCAGATGGAGCTGTGGGAGGTCTTGATCTTTGTAGCCACAGGATCATCCTTTGGAATAGCGGTGATCTGGGCTTTGTGGAGCCTTTGGGCAGGCTGCTCATAGTCATCTGGACTAGATCATCTTCCATCTCCTTCATGAGCTCTGCCTTCTCCCTCTTGGCTTCCTCGATGTCGCCTCAAGCTTGTTGGCGGTGACACTGCACTTGATCGACTTGACATCGAGCATGGAACTTGTCTTCAACTATCCTCTCAAGACTCTCTGAGGCGCACTATCTTTGGCAGGCGTAGTTCAATCCTCTGGGTAGCTTCAAGTTGTTCTCCAACGCTCTTGGGCTTTCTTCTTCTTCTTCTGCTTCCTTCTCAGCTTTAGCTTGTTTGGCAGACTTAGGACTTAGCGTGTCCTTCAGCGGATGTGGGAGCATCCTCGGTCATCACAACTTCATTATCTTCATGTTAGGGCTGCGGTGGCAAGTGGGGTCTATCCAACAAGTAGGTGCCGTGCCAAACTTGGCATTGATGAGCATCTGAATGTGCGGAGCAAACCCACATGACCTCTTACAGTCTGCTGTTGTCCTCTTGATAGTCTCAACTATCGGGTCCATCACCTTAAAGGTGTCTTGATCTAGAATATGCAGCATGTTGATAGAATAGCCTCTTATCATGCGATGGTCTCCTGACTTGGGCATCAAAGTATGCCTCAGAATGGTGTTAGTGGTTGGGAGACCTGCCTGAAGATGATACACTGATCCAAGCTTCCATATCTCAACATCCTTGTCTGGTACCTCATTGTACATGTTCTTCATTGACTCATGATTCTTCTTGGGAATTCCATAGACATCTACATCATCATCTCTTGATCTTTGGAGCATTTAGCAATGCTGCCCACTCTTCAAGCTGTTGAAGTGAATCTACGCCTACATCATCCATACAATTCGCCATCTGGATAGAAATGTCTTGTGGCATAGAAGCGCATGATCATCTCATCATTCCAAGCGATCAGTTTCGACCAGCGAACTCTGCAACTCCACATGCGGTGAAGCTCTCATGCACATGTGGGAAGTAGTCTCTGTGCTCTTCCTTTGTCGATGTATTTCGGTCAACATATCTAGTGTCGGCAACAATTGGCTTCTTGTCCATAAGCTTTGTCTCATAGAAATCTTGTTGCTCTCGGTGTGGAACCTTGAGTCAACAGCTGTCCTTCTCTGGTGGCATATGGATCAACTTGCCTCCATAGCACGAGACCTTTGTCCTTCCTTTCCTTCATATTTTCAGCTCGAGGATGAGCATCATTGTGGGTGGCGGTTTCTGTCGAGCTTGACAATACATGTGCCTCTTCATCGACTCATTTGGTGGCACATTGTCCTTCTTCTTCTCTGAAGCGGGAATGTTTCTCCTTGTTTTCTTTGGCTTGGCAGCGAGGCTTGGCTTGAGCTGCCTTTCTTTGGAGCTGATGGCTTAGATTTGGTAGGTGCTCCTGCCTGATGGCATCTCCCATCAACTTGGAAGCCACGAGGAGGCTGGGGTGCTTCCTCATCGAGAATCATCATCGGCTTCATCATGAACTATCCTCTTCCTCTTGGAAGTTTTCTTTATCTTGCTCGAGGTTTCTTCTTCCATGCTCAGCTTCTTTGCAGCTGTGGACTTCTTCACCTTCTTTGGTGCCTTTCTTGGTATGTTGCCCTTGATAGTCTTTGGCAACCACTTTCCTCTTAGGCTTGGATGTAATCTCCTCCTCGGCAACAAAGTCAGAATCCTCCTCATCGAATTCCTCTTCTTCACAGCCTGGTGGCGGCGGGAGGCAAACCACTTGGGGTGCTCCTCTCTCCATCATCGGAAAAACTGCTTGCTTGGGACTAGTGCTGCCTCTGGAATCTCAAGCTGGTGATTCGGACCTGTTACAGCTGTCACTTGCATCGAGACATGGTGACAACTTTGTGAATAGAATAGGTATAGGCAGAATAGAAGAGTTATCACAAGCTGCGAGAAGATTTTGCAAAAAAATGAGTTCAAACTTCAGTTTTAGGTTTTCACGAGAATGCATTTGGTCGACCGAGTCTAAAATTCGGTGAATCCGAAGTGTCTAAACAGAACCATTCACACCACTTTCGGTTGGACGAAATGGGTTTGATCTAGCCGAGAGCACTAGGGTTTCACTAAATCCTCATTTCGGTCTTACCGATTTGCACAACTTCGGTTGGACGAAAAGTGCGATCAATGGCGGAGAGCCGTCGGTCGATCGAGAATGTAGAATCGGTCACACCGAGATGTGTTGGCGGAAACCTAACCTAAAATTTTCACTCGAATTTTGTTCTAAGAACTAATCTGCTGGATAGGAAGATTTCAAACGTGGCAAGAAGCTAGGCAAAACCTATCGTGCATTGAATCGAGAGGTTGAAGCACGAGAGGATGAAACTCACCCAACTTGGTGGAGTTTCACTCTGGCTGCAACAGCGATGAGATTGACCGTGGGCGGCGATGGAGACCCGGCGAGGCGCCTGGCGACAGCGGAGGCGATCCGGAGACCACGGCGGCGGCAGCAAAGGTTTGAGGCGAGGCGTTTGAAGGAATAATCAGCGCTGCCCTCGGTATATATACCCTTCATTTGTCGGTGGGACGAGTTGGAAAACTTCGGTGGCACCGAGATAGTTAGCGCAGCGATTACTCACTTGATCACGCCGAAATTTGCAACTTCGGTTTCACGAGGTGAAAACCTAGATCAATCAAGTGATTTGATCATCGATTTGAGTATATTGGTTTGACGAAAGTACTTAGAAGGTTTTGGAAGTTAAGCTTTTGACGGATCGGTGGCTCGAGTGCTCCTCACTCGGTCTGTCGAAAAAGACTTGATCAAAGTTTGTGATATAAGCATGAATAGAGTTTGAGACAAGAAAGCATAGATAGCTAGGGGAGGAACTTAGGCATTCTTGTCCATCCATTTGGTCGAAAAAGAAAAATCCAAAAGACCAAAGCAACAAATGGATGTCCTCGAATGGATAAAATCATGCATCCAACATGCTCACACAATAAGATAGCAAATGAAATATGTGTCAAACATGCACAAACAAAACTCTAGCAACTAGCACACAATTTGGCGATGACTAGGTCATCTATATATGAGTATATTGACTTAGGAGTCAAATGAGAACATTTGATCATAGGTCATACTCATCGTTTAAGCACAAGTGGGGTTACCACTTTTACATAAAGCATTAATGTGTTCACATCATTTGAAGATGCTTTAGCTCAATTCTTTAAACAAAGCTCCCCTTGATGTGAGAACCCTTTTAAAGGTCAAACTAACCTTGGGTTGTCGTTGAAGACTTCATGTAGATGTTGAAGATGTGGATGCTCAATGTTGATGAAGATCATCAAGAGTTGGGAGCAATCCTTTGGATTCGGGCACTTTCAATACCTACATGGGTTAGTCCCACAAGGAACAAACAAGGATATCCATGGACATAGATTGAAGTACACAATAGATGATGTCCATGAAAGCAATGATTACCTTGTTCCTTGACTTACCAACAAGAGGGTTTGTGACTCCATGAACTAGTGCAAGATGTGGAAGTTGATTGCACAAGTTCTTTGCCAAAATGAATGTGAGTGAAGTATGTTGGCGGAGTCACCCTCAAGAACTCTCTAGTTCTTCTTCTTCGGGATCCACATCATCTTGATGGGAATCCTTGGGGTAGTAGTTGAGCTTGTCGAAGTAGAACTTGAAGTTTCCTTGGGAACCCACTTGACCATGGCCTTGGGTGCTTCAATGAATGCATCAATCTCCTCTTGAAGCTTGTCCTTGCCTTTAAGCTTGTGGTCTTGTGGTGGAAGGTCATCTTGAGCTTGTTCCACATTGGAAGAAGTAGGATCATACTTCTCCTTTTGAGAAACAAACTTTGGAGTGGGATATTGACCTTCTTCCCATTCAACACCCTCGGCGTTGAACTTTCGCTCAAAACCAATTCCTTGATTCTTCGGTGCCTTCCTTGCTTGCGAACAATTTCCTCAAAGTTCTTGCTTCGGCAAGGCTCTTGTAGACACCTTTCTCTATAATCCCTTTCAATAAACTATTTTCTTGCTCAAGTGAAACTTGGCTTGAAACATTGTTAGTGGAATCAAGAGAACTACTAGAAGTAACAACATTTGATTTAGCATGATTATTGTTACTACTAGATGAAGAATTTTCTTATGCTTGTCATGCTTAGTTTTAATAGGTGGCAAGAAATTAGACAAGAGAAGTCGTTTGGCAAGATATGAAGAACTCTTCTTTGAAGATCGTCATTGATAGCTTTTAGAAACTCATGTTCTTGCTCTAGATTGAGCTTCTCGAGCGTAGCTTCTCATGAGATCTTAGGAGCTCTCTATGATCTTCTTGAGTTGTTTCATGAGCTAACTTAAGAGTGTTTAGTTCTTTAGTTAGGCGCTCAATCTCCTTCATAGCATTGTCATTCGACTCTTCTCGACTATAAAGACTATTAGCATGTTCATCATTACTAAGCTCACTAGATTTGTCATGTAAAGCTCATCTTCACCAAGCAAGTCATCTTCATCACTATCAAAGTCAATAAATTCAGGGTGTGATACCTTGGGGCCTTTTGCCATGAAGCATCTTCCAATTCCCTCATTTGGTGAATCAAATAAGTCATAGGAGTTGGAGTTGGAGGACACGAGAGCAAGACCGGCAACACCTTCATCTTGACTGTATTCGGAGTTGGAGTGATAGCTTCTTTCGGAGTGATTGTCGGAGTCGGGCGGAGACCCATTCCCAACATGAGCTTGATGTTTTCTTCTTGTGTAGCTCCTTGATGACTTGTCTTTCCTTCGAATCCTTGCTTCTCGAGAGGATCTTCGTTCATAACGATCATCTCTACTCCTTCTCTCTTTTGAGGTGACTCTTCTCTTGAGCTTCTTCTTCTTGGAATTCTTCTCTTCTCTTGTGGAAGTCGAACACTCATTTGAGTAGTGTCGGGTCTTCCACAATTATAGCGATTCGATCACGACTAGAAGATCTCTTTTCATCATATGATCTAGACTTTGAGCTTCTTTCCTTGCTTCTACTCTTGTAGAATTTGTTGAAGTTCTTCACCATTAGGCTTATCTCTTCATTGGAAACTAGCTTGTCACTTGAGGTTGTGGGAGCTTCAAGCTGTTGCTTTGTAAGCACCACTTGACTTGTTGTGAAGCTCTTCCTTATCTTTAAGTGTCATCTCATGAGCAACAATCCTTCCAATGACTTGGTGGCTTGAGATTCTTGTAGTTTGGCATCATTTGGATCAAAGTGCACGGTGTCATACTTTCCATCAAAGCTCGAGAATCTTCTTGATGATGAATCGGTCGGTCATTTCTTCGCTTCCTAAGCCGGCAATCTCATTGGTGATGAGAGCAAGCCTAGAGTACATTTCAGCGACTCCTTCACCTTCCTTCATCTTGAACTTGTCAAGTTGACCTTGAAGAACATCTAGCTTTGATTCCTTCACGGACTCGGTACCTTCGTGCATTTCGACCAAAGTATCCCAAATCTCTTTTGCATTCTCAAGGCGGCTGATCTTGTTGAACTCCTCGGGACACAAAGCATTGAAGAGAATGTCACAAGCTTGAGCATTGTTACGTAACATCCATAACTCATCCATGTAACCCAGCGATCCGGAACTTTTCCTTCCTCGAAGAACTCACCTTGCAAGCCAACACAAATAATGCCCCATCGGCGGGGTTATGTCCAAGAATATGCATTTTCATTTTATGCTTCCAACTAGCAAAATTTGAACCATCAAAGTAAGGACCTCTCTGAAAATTACCCTCACTAGGCGCCATACTCTCCTAGGTTGTGAAACCAAGCTTATGGAGTCAATGCAATGAAACCAATCAATGGAGACCAAAGCTCGATACCACTTGTAGGATCGGAAGTATGTCTAGAGGGGGTGATTAGACTACTTGACAATTTAAAAGTTTAGCCTTTTGATTAGGACAAGTTTTTAGCAAGTTCACAATGATGAGCAAGTCAAGTATCACCCTACACATGCAATTCTAGAGTAATGGCAGCGGAAAGTAAATTGCACATGTAGTAAATAGAGGTGGAGAAGAGCAAGCGCAATTTGGAACACGGAGATTTTCTCGTGGTTCCGATAGGTGGTGCTATCGTCAATCACGTTGATGGAGACTTCAACCCACGGAGGTAGCAGCTGCGAGAGTCCACGGAGGCTCCACCCACGAAGGGTCCACGAAGAAGCAACCTTGTCTATGCCATCATGGCCTCGTCCACGGAGGACTAGCCTTACTCGGGGTAGATCTTCACAGTAGGCGATCTCCTTGCCCTTACAAACTTCTTGGTTCAACTCCACATCTTGTGGAGGCTCCCAGCGACACCTAACCAATCTAGGAGGCACCACCCTCCAAAAGGTAATAGATGGTGTTGGTGATGATGAACTCCTTGCTCTTGTGCTTCAAATGATAATCTCCCCAACACTCAACTCTCCTCACTGATTTGGCTGTGGTGGAAGAAAGGATTGAGTGGAAAGCAACTTGGGAAGGCTAGAAATCAAGTTTCATATGGTGGGAGTGGAGCAACTTGATCTCAACACAAGGGTAGGTAGTTTTCTTCTCGAAATGTAAGGTAGGAGTGGTAGTTCTTTCGATGGCTCTCTCCACGAATGAAGAGGAGGTGGAGGGGTATTTATAGCCTCCACACAAAATCAACCGTTACACACATTTGACCAATCTCGGTCGGACCGAAGTTGACAACTCGGTGAGACCGAAAGTTCAAATCTTGTGAGCGTTGGGATTTCGAGTGGGACCGAAAATACAATCTCGGTTAGTCCGATTCTTCCAAAGTCTAGGGTTTGCCATTCTCGGTGGGACCGACTTTCTCATCTCGGTGACACCGATTTGAGTCTGAAGGTTCTGAAGGTTAGCAACACTAGTTTGATAAGACCGAGTTTGGAATCGGAAAATCCGAAATTTCTAGGGTTTGGGTATATGGTGAGGTGGTTCATCTCGGTGTGGTGAGTTTATGGAATCGGTGGGACCGAGATTACTTATGAGTATATGTTGGAATGAAAGATTGCTGATAGTTTGAGAGATAAATCACTAAGCACTTTGAGCAACGGATCATCATCATAACCTCATCCCTTTTAATAGTATTGGCTTTCCTATGGACTCAATGTGATCTTGGATCACTAAACCAAAAATGGAGTCTTGAGCTTTTGCCAATGTTTTCCTTAGCATTTTGAGGGTCCACATCATCGGTCATTGCCATACCCATATCCTTGAACTTTCGAAATATTCTCAAGAAATAATTAGTTCAATGATATATATGTTGTTATTAATTACCAAAACCACCGGGGATTAGTTGCACTTTCAAAGTGGTGACGGACTCTCGCTATATCATGACGATCGGTTTTGGCTTTCTCTCTTGAGGTGCTCACCTAGCGAGCTGAGGCATAATCGCGATAGTTCTCCTGGTGCGCGTCGGCCGGGTGATCTGAGCGTAAGGCAGCAAAACACGGGGCAGGCAAACCCAACATTTGACCAAAGACATGATTGGAGCTGATGCATATAGTGCCCAACTTGAGGCGCGAACACTCCACGAGGTGTTGGACTTTATGATCTTGGGCAGAATTATACCCTCGGCCCCTTGTGTCGAGTGCGGGCATTGTCTTGGCGTAATAGCGCCAATCGTCGTCGAGCTCCGCCTCGGCTATAGGAAGAAGCGAGGCGATTTGCTAACAAGAGGCGATAATAAAAAGGTCTACGTAGGGTCTTAATCTGTAAAGAATCCTTGCGGCGGGTCCCTCTGCGCGTCTGCGCTGTGTCTCTGTTTGCCGTTATCACGGGCCAGATGCATACGTTGTTCATCTGTAGAAAAGAGGAACATTTCAAAAACAGTTAGATGCGAAAATGATTCAAAAAAATAAGCGTAAATAATTAAGGTTAGGTTTATATGAAACCGATGTTGAGTCGTCTTGCGCAGCCCTTGTGAAAGGGTATGCGGCTAGGAGCCTAACTTTCTTGAGTCGGATTCGTCTATCCGAATCCGGGGTCTTTAAAGTGACCCTCGCCTTTGAAATGGTGCCATGTGGACCGGGCATCTTAAGTGTAAGAGGCAGCGTGTCACGGTATGGCGTTGAAGAGGACAAAAGCCTTCGTCCTAATAGTGCACGATGTTCACTTTTAAATGGGGCGACATGGAAAATTAACTTTTCTCGCCGGAAATTGTTCGGTGATCGAACACGACTTGATAATATCGAGCTGTGCACTTGGCGTAAGGGCGAGGCGTAACTCCTTTGAAGGAAGTGCGGCTGTGTCGAATTTTGGTAGGGTCTATCCCCATCCAAAGCCGGATTGTGCTTGAATATAGCAGGTTTAAGTCACTTGCCTCCGTCCATTAGGAAGGTTTGTGAATTCTAATCCGTCTATTATCGGATTCAATATTAGGGAGTCCGTCCCATGGTTGAACACTTTTGGAATAATCGGTGGTCGAAAGTGATTGGTTTTGATATCAATCTCTATGGTTTCTTGGGCGGACCGTGCGAAGCTCTTTTAGAAAGTGCCGCACTGTTTTCCGTGTCCTCACATGAAGTGAGTTTCTTGCTTTGACCCCTTGTGGGAAAGTCTTTTGTTTTCGGTGTCCTCTTTGGCAGGGTTTATCTTCTCCGGCTTGGCGTCGAGCCCCTTGCGTTCGGCGTTTAGTCGGCGGACTGTTTGAAAACCAACAATCCTGTGGGTGTGATTTGCGAGCCTTAGAAGTCTTTGTGGTTGTGATCTGACCCGAGATTTTGTGTAGATTAGACAGCTCGTCATTTGTCGTCCTTGATGGGTTGAGCTTTATTATTGACCGTGAGCTTTTAAATCCGGCGTTGACTGCCGTGCTCTTTGGGCTTTTCTCTTTATTCGGCGCTTATCTTTTACGTGCCGTGATTTTCCGTTCCATCTCTTATCTCGGATGTACTTGGGTGTTGGTGCTGCTTCTTGCCAACCAGCTGTCTTCTCCAGCATAAGCGGGTCATGAGGCTTATTAATGCGGTCATTGTTCTCGGTTTCTCTTGGCCGAGGTGTCTGTGAAACCATTCGTCTCGGACATTGTGCTTAAAAGCTGCTAAGGCTTGGCGTCAGGACGATCGACTATTTGGTTCTTTTGGTAAGGAACCTGTTCCGAATTTCATGATGACTCTCGGGCTGTTGAGTTATGTGACTTAGGCCATCGCATCCGGAGGCTGGGCGTAAGTCCTTGAAAATTGCTCTAAATGCTTCCTCGAGCTCTTCCCAACTTCCAACATTGTTTTACGGGAGGCTTTTGAGCCAATGGCAGAGCTGGCCCTTTGAGCTTGAGGGTAGATATTTTATAGGCGTGGAGATCGTCTCCTCGGCCATATGTATATACAATATATAGTATTCTATCAGGACTCGAGTGCATTGTTCCATCGTGAGGCTTCTATGTTAATGGGTTTAAACCCTTTGGGAATTCATGTTCCGGCACCTCGTCTGTGAAGCATAGTGGGTGTCTGGCGCCCCTGTACTTATGCGTGCGCTATCGTCGGACACTTAGCGTGTTCCTTTGCTTATTGGGGCTTTCCTTTTGGGTCAGTAGATGGACTGGCTGGAGCCATTTGTGGTGGAGGCTTTATGGCCTCTTCGTGGTCTGGGGCGGCTTGCGCTTGGGTAGCTCTTCGGTTGGTGGCTGTTGCCTTGTTTGTCTGCGGTTTTGAGCACTTTGCTCCATCTTATCGAGGCGCGTCTTCCGTTGTGTTGAGCTTCGCTTTTCCTCCTTGAGCTTCGGCTGTAGCGATGATCTGCGTTTGCAAAGATCTTGTTCGACGGGCTCTTGAGTTAAATCGTCATCGAGATTGATTAGTCCTCGGAGGAGGTACATAGTTGTGATCCTCAACCTTTTCTTCTGCCGCCCTTTCGTGAGGCTTGCTTCTACATCCTCCTTATTTGAGTCTTCTTTGGAGGGTTTGTCTTGACACTCTCCGGTGTTATTATCTCCGTGTCGGATTCTCCATTCTTGTTGTGGCGGGATTTAGGCGGCGCCGTCGGCGTTTGGGTTGCTTCTTTAGAATCTTCCTCCGCTGCTTTCTCGCCATCCCCTTCTTTGTGGTATCCACCATGTAGGCGTCATATGGCGAGGTGGCCTTCCGGTGTCCCGTGGTATTTGGGTCTGATCGTCTCGGCATCATCGTCCATAAGCGTCGATGTCCTCGGTCGTAGTCTAGCATGTCGGTTAGATCCTCGGCAGTGGCTACAAAGTGGGTGGTGGGTGGGCTCGAATTTCTTCGTCGTCCGAACTCTAACCGTCTGGCCATAGTCGGGCAGGATTCTCTGATAGCGAGAGATTCTTGAGAGAATTCAAGATATCGCCAAAAGGAGTGTTGAAAGATGTCATGGCGGTGAATTCCATAACGGCGTAATCTGGCTTAATTGGCGGGCGCGGGAGGCTCGGGTCTGGCGAGAGTCCGGCGCCTCGGGATCATGAGTTTATGAGGACAAAATTGGTATTGGCTCCATCGCCGTAGATGTTGAAGCCCCAGGTGGCGTCTATCCACCGACCCTCGTCATGGGCAATCGGCTCGGGTGAGTGGCGAGGCGGATTCAAGTCTGACCACCAAAGCCTTGTCCGTGCGCGAGCTAGATCATGCCCATCGTCGCGATCTTGTGGCGCTTAGCTTATGGCTCGAGTCCGTCGAAGATCAAGTCTCCATGATCGTCGGCCGTGAAGTTTAAACCGAATCGACTGGCGGCAGGCGTAGCTTCGATCTGCTCGGATGGCCAAGAGAGTTGGCCCGCGATGCAAAACCGCCAAATCTGAAGATCTGTCGAGGAGAAAAGTCTCACCGGGACAGCGTTGAAGTTTGAAGATGCCATCAGACCTATCGGTGGCGACACGGAGGAACTCTCAATGAAAGCACCAATGTCGGTGTCAAAACCGGCGGATCTCGGGTAGGGGTCCCGAGCTGTGCGTCTAGGCGGATGGTAAAGGAGGCGAGGACACAATGTTTTTACCGAGTTCGAGGCCCTCTCGATGGAGGTAATACCCTCGTCTGCTTGATTAATATTGATGATATGGATAGTACAAGAGTAGATCTACCATGAGATCAATGAGGCTAAACCCTAGAAGCTAGCCTATGGTATGATTGTTGAGATGTAATGTTGTGTCCTACGGACTAAAGCCCTCCGGTTTATATAGACACGGAGGAGGCTAGGGGATTACAGTCGGTTACAATGGTAGGAGATCTACATATCCGTATTGCCAAGCTTGCCTTCCACGCCAAGTAAAGTACCTTGGGACACGAGCGAGTCTTCAATCTTCTATCTTCGTGATGCAGGGAGTCGGCGGATATTGATAGTCCGGCTATCCGGACACCCCTAGTCAGGACTCCCTCACTGGCGTATCTGAGATATGGCCTCGGAACAAGGAGACCGAAGGGTGACGTGAATCATATAGTAGATATGATCAACATAGTGATGTTCACCATTGAAACTACTCCATCTCACGTGATGATCGGACATGGTTTAGTTGATTTGGATCACGTGATCACTTAGATGACTAGAGATGTCTCTCTAAGTGGGAGTTCTTAAGTAATATGATTAATTGAACTTAAATTTATCATGAACTTAGTACTGATAGTATTTTGCTTGTCTATGTTTGTTGTAGATAGATGGCTCGTCTTTGTTGTTCCGTTGAATTTTAATCGTTCCTTGAAAGCTAAGTTGAAAGATGATGGTAGCAACTTCTGCGATTTGGGTCCGTAACTTTGAGGATTATCCTCATTGTTGCATAGAAGAATTCGTCTGGAAGCACCGGCTGGGTGCGAACTGCTTGCGAATGCAACTAACGGCGTTAAACGTCTGGCGAGCAAAGCTGATATCTACTCGATAGTTCGATGTGCCATGCTTCTGACTTGGAACGGGTCTTCAACGATGTTTTGAATGTCATGGAGGATATGAGATGTTCGAGGAGTTGAAGTTAATATTTCAAACAAATGCGGATTGAGAGATATGAAGTCTCCAATAAGTTCTATAGCTGTAAGATGGAGGAGAATAGTTACGTCGGTGAACACATACTCAAAATGTGCAGGTATAATAATCACTTGATTCAAGCTGGGAGTTAATCTTCACGATGATAGTGTCATTGACAGAATTCTTCAATCACTTGCCACCAAGCTACAAGAGCTTCGTGATGAACTATAATATGCATGGGATGGACAAGACTATTCGAGCTCTTACGCAATGCTAAAGGCTGTGGAGGTAGAAATCAAGAAGGAGCATCAAGTGTTGTGGTCAATAAGACCATCAGTTTCAAGAAAAAGGGCAAAGGGAAGAAGAAGGGGAACTTCAAGAAGAACAGCAAACAAGTTGTTGCTCAAGAGAAGAAACCCAAGTCTGGACCTAAACCTAAGACTGAGTGCTTCTCGGCAAACAAAGCTGGACCTTTGGAGCGGAACTGCCCCATGTATTTGGGGATAAGAAGGATGGCAAAGTGAACAAAGGTATATGTGATATACATGTTATCGATGTGTACCTTACTAATGCTCATGATAGCACACAGGTATTTGATCTGGTTACATTGCTAATATTTGCAACTCGAAGCAGGGACTACGGATTAGCGAAGATTGGCTAAGGACAAGGTGACGATGCGGCGTGGAAATGGTTCCAAAGTCGATGTGATCACGGTCGATACGCTACCTCTACATCTACCATCGGGATTAGTTTTAGACCTAAATAATTGTTATTTGGTGCGGCGTTGAGCATGAACATTATATCTGGATCTCGTTTGATGCGAGATGGTTATTCATTTAAATCGAGAGAATAATGGTTGTTCTTTTTATATGAGTAATATCTTTTATGGTCATGCACCCTTGAAGAGTGGTCTATTTTATTGAATCTCGATAGTAGTGATACACATATTCATAATGTTGAAGCCAAAAGATGCGAGTTGATAATGATAGTGCAACTTATTTGTGCACTTGCCGTTTAGGTCATATCGATTATAAGCGAATGAAGAAACTCCATCTTGATGGACTTCTAGAATCCTTGATTATGAATCACTTGGTACTTGCGAACCGTGCATCATGGGCAAGATGACTAAGCGCCGTTCTCGGAACTATGGGCGAGGAACTGATTTATTGGAAATCATACATCTTGATGTATGTGGTCCAATGAATATTGAGGCTCATGGCGGGTATCGTTATTTTCTCACCTTCACAGATGATTTGAGCAGATATGGGTATATCTACTTGATGAAACACAAATGCGAAACATTTGAAAAGTTCAAAGAATTTCAGAGTGAAGTGGAAAATCATCGTAACAAGAAAATAAATTTTCTATGATCTGATCGTGGAGGAGAATATTTGAGTTCTGAATTTGGTTTACATTTGAAACAATGCGGAATAGTTTAGCAACTCCATACCGGAACACCTAGCGAAATGGTGTGTCGAGCGTCGTAATCGTACTTTACTAGATATGGTGCGATCTCGATGTCTCTTACTAATTACGCTATTGTTTTGGGGTTATGCTTTAGAGGCGGCGCATTCACGTTAAATAGGGCACCATAAAAATCCGTTGAGACGACGCCTTATGAACTGTGGCAAGAAACCAAAGTTGGCATTTCTTAAAGTTTGGGGCTGCGATGCTTATGTGAAGAAACTTCAACCATATAAGCTCGAAGCCAAATCGGAGAAATGTGTCTTCATAGGATACCCAAAAGAGACTACTGGGTACACCTTCTATCACAGATCTGAGGGCAAGATTTTCGTTGCTCGGATCCTTTCTAGAGAAGGAGTTTCTCTCGAAAGAAGTTAGTGGGAGGAAAGTAGAACTTGATGAGGTAACTGTACCTACTCCCTTGTTGGAAAGTAGTTCATCACAAGAACCAGTTCTTGTGACAACTACACCAATTAGTGAGGAAGCTAATGATATTGATCATGAAACTTCAGATCAAGTTACTACTGAACCTCGTAGGTCTACCAGAGTAGTATCCGCTCGAGTGGTGCAGTAATCCTATTGCGGAAGTCATGTTACTTGACCATGGCGAACCTCGAACTATGAGGAAGCGATGATGAGCCCAGATTCATAAAATGGCACGAAGCCTTGCAATCGAGATGGGATCCATGTATGAGAACAAAGTATGGACTTTGGTTGACTTGCTCGATGATCGGCAAGCCATCAAGAATAAATGGATCTACAACAAGAAGATTGATGCTGATGGTAATGTAACTGTCTACAAAGCTCGACTTGTTGCGAAAGGTTTTCGACAAGTTCAAGGGGTTGACTACAATGAGACTTTCTCACCCGTAGCGATGCTTAAGTCTGTCCGAATCATGTTAGCAATTGCCGCATTTTATGATTACGAAATTTGGCAAATGGATGTCAAAACTACATTCCTGAATGGATTTCTGGAAGAAGAGTTGTATATGATGCAACCGGAAGGTTTTGTCGATCCAAAAGGTGCTAACAAAGTGTGCAAGCTCCAGCGTTCCATTTATGGACTGGTGCAAGCATCTCGGAGTTGGAATAAACGTTTTGATAGTGTGATCAAAGCATATGGATTTATACAGACTTTTGGAGAAGCCTGTATTTACAAGAAAGTGAGTGGGAGCTCTGTAGCATTTCTGATATTATATGTAGATGCCATATTGTTAATTGGAAATGATATAGAATTTCAGGATAGCATAAAGGGATACTTCAATAAAAGTTTTTGAATGAAAGACCTCGGTGAAGCTACTTACATATTGGGCATAAAGATCTATAGAGATAGATCAAGACACTTAATTGGACTTTCACAAAGCACACACCTTGATATAGTTTTGAAAAAGTTTAAAATGGATCAGGCAAAGAAAGGGTTCTTGCCCGTGTTACAAGGTGTGAAGTTGATTTAGACTCAATGCCCAACCACAGCAAAAGATAGAGAGGAAATGAAAGATGTTCCCTATGCTTCAGCCATAGGCTCTATCATGTATGCAATGTTGTGTACCAGACCTGACGTATGCTTAGCAATAAGCTTGGCAGGTAGGTACCAAAGTAATCGAGTGGATCACTAGGCAGCGATCAAGAATATCTGAAATACGAAAAGGACTAAGGATATGTTTCTCGTTTATGGAGGTGACAAAGAGCTAGTCGTAAATGGTTACGTCGATGCAAGCTTTGACACTGATCCGGACGATTCTAAATTGCAAACCGGGTATGTGTTTTTATTAAATGGTGGAGCTGTAAGTTGGTGCAGTTCTAAACAAAGCGTCATGGCGGGATCTACATGCGAAGCGGAGTATATAGCTTCTTCGGAAGCAGCAAATGAAGGAATCTGGATGAAGGAGTTCATTTCCGATCTAGGTGTCATACCTAGTGCATCGGGACCAATGAAGATCTTCTGTGACAATCTTGGTGCAATTGCCTTGGCAAAGGAATCTAGATTTCACAAGAGGACCAAGCACATCAAGAGGCGCTTCAATTCCATCGGGACCAAGTCCGGTGGGAGACATAGAGATTTGCAAGATACATACGGATCTGAATGTTGCAGACCCGTTGACTAAGCCTCTTCCACGAGCAAAACATGATCAGCACCAAGACTCCATGGGTGTTAGAATCATTACTGTGTAATCTAGATTATTGACTCTAGTGCAAGTGGGAGACTGAATGAAATATGCCCTAGAGGCAATATTAAAGTTATTATTTATTTCCTCATATCATGATAAATATTTATTATTCATGCTAGAATTGTATTAACCGGAAACATAATACATGTGTGAATACATAGACAAACTTAACGTCACTAGTATGCATCTACTTGACTAGCTCATTAATCAAAGATGGTTGTGTTTCCTAACCATAGACATGTGTTGTCATTTGATTAACGGGATCACATAATTAGAAGAATGATGTGATTGACTTGACCCATTCCGTTAGCTTAGCATTTGATCGTTTAGTATGTTGCTATTGCTTTCTTCATGACTTATACAAAGTTCCTAGAACTATGAGATTATGCAACTCCCGTTTACCGAAGGAACACTTTGTGTGCTACCAAACGTCACAATATAACTGGGTGATTATAAAGGATCTCTACAGGTGTCTCCAAAGGTACATGTTGAGTTGGCGTATTTCGAGATTAGGTTTTGTCACTCCGATTGTCGGAGAGGTACCTCTGGGCCCTCTCGATAATGCACATCACTATGAGCCTTGCAAGCAATGTAGCTAATGAGTTAGTTACAGAATGATGCATTACATAACAAGTAAAGAGACTTGCCGGTAACGAGATTGAACTAGGTATTGGATACCGACGATTGAATCTCGGGCAACTAACATACGGATGACAAAGGGAACAATGTATGTTGTTATGCGGCTTGACCGATAAAGATCTTCGTAGAATATGTAGGAGCCAATATGAGCATCTAGGTCCGCTATTGGTTATTGACCAGAAACAGTTCTAGGTCATGTCTACATAGTTCTCGAACCCGTAGGGTCCGCACGCTTAACGTTACGATGACATTTATATTATGAGTTTATAAGTTTTGATATACCGAAGGTTGTTCGGAGTCCCGGATGTCATCACGGACATGACGAGGAGTCTCGAAATGGTCGAGACATAAAGATTGATATATTGGAAGGCTATATTCGGATATCGGAATTATTCCGGGTGAAATCGGGATTTCTTTGGAGTCTGGGGGTTCGGAACCCCGGGAGGGTTAATGGGCCTACATGGGCCCTAAGGGAAAAGAGGAGGGCCGGCCAGGGCAGGCCGCGCACCCCCTCCCCCCTAGTCCGAATAGGACAAGGAAGAGGGGAGGCGCCCCCCTTTCCTCTTTCTTCCTTCCCCCTTCCTTCTGCAACAAGGCAAGAGGGAGGAGTCCTACTCCCGGTGGGATTAGGACTCCTCCAGGCACACCCCTAGGGGCCGGCCGCACCTCCCCCTCCCTCCTTTATATATGGGGGCAGGGGGCACCCCATAATACACAAGTTGATCTTCGTGATCATTCCTTAGCCGTGTGCTGTGCCCCCTCCACCATATTCCACCTCGGTCATATCGTGGCGGTGCTTAAGCGAAGCCTGCGTTAGTAGAACATCATCACCGTCCACCACGCCGTCGTCTTTGGCGGAACTCATCCCGACACCTGCTAGATCGGTCCGGGGATCGTCATCGAGCTGAGCGTGTCTGAACTTCCGGAGCTGCCGTGCGTTCGGTACTTGGATCGGTCGGATCGTGAAGGCGTCGACTACATCAACAGCGTTGTTCTAGCGCTTCGCTTTCGGTCTCTGACGGTACTGGACAACCTCTCCCTCTCGTTGCTATGCATCACCATGATCCTTGCATGTGCGTAGGATTTTTTGAAATTACTCGTTCCACAACCGCTCTTGATAACCTTTAGGCTGTAGCGCCCGTGCGATAGCGCTCAGCCCACGCTACTAATAGGCCTAAAACCAGCGCTGCTGCTGGGCTTTTCCTAGTAGTGAAGAGGCGAAGCCAGCGCCGAGCGGGCTCCGGTGAGCGTGAAGTACCGATTTCCTCTTTGGTGCAAGGAGGCAAGCGGCGGTAGCGAGTCGAGAATCGACCAAAGGTTTCCATTCCTGTGCAACAAGACCAAGACCGCCAGGACGGCAGGACGGAGGTCATCGCCGAGCCCACTGTAGTGTCACGACCAGAGGATTTTCGCAGGCAAAGACCACTTTAGTCAGGATGGATGTACTTGTGGTCCCCCTTCAAATCTGGACGTTGTGGGATCCCTTCTGTCAGGACCCCGACTCAATGTCACATCGATCTAGCCTGTAACACCTCATATCACTTTGCGGCCTCACGCACGATATCCCCACAGGTGTCGCCTTACCTTTGCCGGGACCGTTTAGCCTTTTGGCTGCGTATATGATAGTGTCGCTAGCATCCATATGAAAAGGAGCCGGGCTGACATGGCTAGTCGTAAACCCAAAGTGGCACAGACTTACGAGGGACAGGCATCCATGGCCCGACATCGAGCGTGTCGGTCATCGACAAGTAAGTTCGGGCTGTAGCCTTTGGGCTAGCAGGACTCGATAAGCCGGGCATGGCGGGCTAACGAGGACTCCGGTACTCAATGCGTGACATTTCCCGAAGGACAGACCACGAGAGCGAAGAAGGACACATGCCGGCCAGCCTAAGTGATTCGGGCGGTAGCAAGCTACCATGGCTCGGTGGAAACACTAGGAGACATTTCCGTAAGAGAGGCTACTAAAGATAAACAACTAGATAGTCGGATCCCACATACCAAGCATTTCAATAACAAACACACAATATGCTCGATATGTGCAAATACAACACGGCATCACAACATGACTCTCTGACTCAAGTATTTATTCATTAGGCTCGAGGGCGAGATATTACAAACATGGGTCTCATGACCCAACATTGAAACATACAAGTCAAGCACAAGCGGAAGCTAACATGTGCGAATACGGACATCTATAAATGAAAAAGGCTGAGAAGCGACTATCTACGAGATCTGCGAGGGCACAAGATCATAAATGAGGTATCAAGCTAAGCGTCGAAGTCACGTGGAACTACTAGTGAGGCTGAAGTCTCTCTACAAAAACATAAAATAGGCAAGCGTGAGTACAAATGTACCCAGCAAGACTTACATCGAGAACTATCTACATATGCATCATTATCAACAAAGGGATGGTGGAGTTTAACAGCGATAAGCCAGCTTTGACTCGGTGGCTATCCTAAACTACATTGCAAGTAACTCTTTTGAGGTGGCGCTACGAGTCCACATATTCACCATATCAATACACCACTATGGATCCGCTCCGTCTCCCTCACGAGAGCGCCATCCATAGCACTCACGCTTATCTTGCGTATTTTAGAGTATCCACTTTCACTTGTCTATGAACTGTTATAGGCAACCCGAAGTCCTTTACGCGGACACGGCTATTGAATAGATCATATTAACCTGCGGGTGTACTTCTTCATACATGTTTCCACCATAGCGTCGCACCACGACATGTGCTCGGCGGACTTCAGCAGCCGGCGTGGGTGTAGACCACGACCTACCTAACACTCGAGTCTCTAGTCGGGTTTATCGCCTATTTGGGTTCCATCTATGAGGAGTTCGGCGAAGTTTCGCTCACAGCCCCAAGCGATGTGAGCAGGGTTCGTGACACCAAGCAGGCGCCGGTTTACCGACCCGCGTGCCTCTTGCATCACAGCCCACCCCTACGGTGAGCACTGCGCATGACCTCGACATACTACAAACACGAAACTACTTGCAACTCTGGGCCGGAGGACAAGGGTGAATAAGAAGTCGGCGGGGTCATATTTGGGGCCCAATGCATGGTAGTAGCTGAATCATGGATCACAAACACAGAACTCAGTTCCTATGGGCGGCTTCAATGAGACAACCCACCATGTACTCCTACATGGCCTCTCACCGATACCTTTACCGTCGTGTTGACACACTTAGCTCACCACAGTAGGACATGTTCTCACACCTCGATTCATCCTCGATGGATCGAGACCGACTCAACTCTAAGCGATAGCGGGCATGACAAACAAGCATGTATGAGTAGGCAACAGGGCTCAAACAATTCCTACTCATGCTAGTGGGTTTCATCTATTCTTGTGGAATGACAGGTCATGCAAAGGATAAAGGGGTTCAGCTACATGACAAGTAACAAATGATTCGTTGTTGTCCTAATGCGGTAAAAAGAAGCGGGAGGCGAGAGTGGGATTTTATCGGAATGAACAAGGGGTTTTGCTTGCAGGCATACGAAGATAGCATTGAGTCTTCATCGGTGTCAGCGATCTG
This sequence comes from Aegilops speltoides, assembly GCA_021437245.1. Lineage (NCBI taxonomy): Eukaryota > Viridiplantae > Streptophyta > Magnoliopsida > Poales > Poaceae > Aegilops > Aegilops speltoides. The sequence continues at coordinate 49,784 of JAHHZJ010002446.1, forward strand.
CGTCGGTACAGCGTCTACGAGGGGAACAATACCGACAAGCGAGAGAAGAAACACGATCAATGCAATGCACAATATGATGCATGCTATGACATGGCAATATGAATGTGTTTTGAGCTAGTGCAACTAGCACAGATTAAATGAAGTTGGTTTGAATACAAGATTCAAATTCAAACTCCATATATGATTATTTAAATGCCCTTTATTTGTTTTGTCCAAAACAGAGGACAAACATTGTTCAAACATGCATGAAAATGGTACAGATGGATTCCTTGAATTTTTTGATAATTTTTCATATATAAATTATTTCAATCGAGCTACGGTTGAATTTATATGAATTTTAGAAGTTTAGGCAATTTTACGGATTTTCTGATTTATTTTAAAACGAGAAAATGATTTATTGCATCGACATTACGTCATCTTGACCTCGGCAGAGTCAGCAGGCGGGTCAGGTCAAACTGACTGTGGGTCCCAGCGTGTCGATGATTAGACTAACTAACCTAATTAAAATTAACCTAACTAACTTGGTTGGCAGGCGGGGCCCTGCGTCGATGACCAGAGGTCAAATCCTGGTCAGCAGGCGTCAATCCCTTGGCGTTGAGCAGCCGGCGAGCCCAGCCTTGGCGGCGGAAGTGGTTTTAGCCATTCGGCCACCAAATGGGTCATGAAGGCATCTAGGGGCTGAGGGCGAGCCGCAGCTCTTGGCGGAGTCGATTGGGTTGGGGCGGCGGAGGTGGCGCCGGCGGCGACCTAAGCGGTCACCGGAGTTCGACCTCGGCGGCTAGAGGCTCTGGTGCGGCTCGGATGTGCTACTAGGTGCGTTCGGCTCCTAAAACAAAGTGAGGGCGGTGGCGCTCGGGCACAAGCTGCAGCGTCCGTGGCGGCGATGGCGACAAGGTCGTGGCCGGAGTTGATCATGACAGAGCTAAGGCCTAGAGGCAGGGGCGACCGAGGAGAAGGGGAGAGGAAGAGGAGCTCTGGCGGATCTGTAGAAAGCAATGGCGAGGCGGGAGGGCTGGAGCTCGCGAATCCCGAAAGTCGCGCGGCGGCGGAGGTCGGGGCGAGCTCGGGAAGGCCTTCTGAGGCTCCAGCGGTCGAATGGGTTGGTGTAGAAAGCCTTGGCGATGGCGGTTCCTCTGGACTCATCGGAGAGGCAGGATGGGCGGTGGCAGCGGCTGGTGGCAGCAGCTCCGTTCGATCATGAGGAGAGAGAAACGAGAGGATAGGGGCGGAGGGAGACACGGGAGAGTGAGAGAGGTCTAGGGGCGCGTGGCGTCGCTAGAAGGGCAGGGGAGAGCAGGCAGGCGGGGAGGAGGAGGTGGCGAGGCGCGTGCGTGCGTGCGCGCTGACCATGCTCGTCCTCTGGCGAGAGAAGGAAAGGCGGCGGGGAGTGGCGGCGGCGGTGGAGCCGCGAGATGGGCTGCCAGTGGGCGGTGGGGTGAGAGGTGGCGCCGAGTAGTCCTTCTCTCTCTCTCTCTATTATTAATTGTTTACATTTTCTATTTTGCTTTTACATTTTTGATTTAGTAATAATACTAAACCATTTTAAAAACTCTGAGAAAATTTGTGGGCACTTTTAAAATGTTCTTGACAGCCCTCAAATGTTTTCAGAATTATTGAAGCATTTAAAATGTTTATAGCCATTAAATGCTCCAATTCAAATATTTATGATTTAATCCAAAAACCTGAAATGACCTAGGAAAATATGCCAATTTTTGTCGGGGTTTTCACAGTTTCAAAATTATGGACTTTTCTGAAGTCACTTTGGGTTTATTGGAAATGATTTATTTGAGCCTATTTGAATTCATTTGGTATTAGGGTTTGGTGGGTCCCTATTTCAAGTTAAATGGAATTTAAACATGATGCAACACTCTAATGCAAGCACTAAGCATTACCAGAACTAGGGATGTGACAACTCACCCCCACTAAAACAAGAATCTCGTCCCGAGATTCAAGCGTGAAAGTAAGATGAAAGGAAAGCGCAATCTAATATAATCTTCACGATCCAAGTTGCACTTCAAATGGCGTTGATTCGATCACCATCATGGTCTCGAAGTCTTGCTCACGAGAACTCCATCCCACATGACAACAAGTAGAAAGGAAAACTCTAGTAGGATCGATCTTCTCGAAGATCAAACAACTTAGGATCAGCTCACGGGGTGAGTCATAAAAACATCTCATGAGCTGAGATACAAAGCACACATCTAGATGGATGGAGTGGAGCAGGATAGCGAGGGTTCACTAGGTAGACAACAATTCCACACTTAGAGATGGTGGATGGTGTCAAGGTGGCGAGAAAATAATTGTCATGATACCTGGCAGAGACACCTTATGGAAGGTGGTGGTAGAAATATCCTTAAGTGGCAAAAAGAATTACATTTGATTAAGAGATCATTGAAATTCTTTATACCAGCCTAAGGCAATTCTGTCGATCATTTGAAGGAGTCGAAAAATGACATTCTTGGGCGAGAATGGATGATGTGGATTACCTTGTTGAAAACAACACAAGGGATGATTTTAGTAGCGGGGAGAAGCTCGGCGATGAGAGTGAATCTCTTGTTTGAAGAGTTATAGCATAACAGAAATTGAGAGCAATCCCGGTTAGTAACTACGATAGCACCTAATGCTTGTGCGTGCTTTCAGGAATTTGAGCATTTCCATAATCATCAAAGTTTTACCAACATCCATGTCAAGGTCTTGACAACACAACATACTACCATGATGAATAGTGATGGATGAGGCGGATGCAAAGGAAGATAACACTTTCTCAGATTTCATCTTAAGCGAGGCCAAGGAAACAAAATCTGGATGATTGACGAGAGACATTTAGCACCCTTCTAATGTTCTCCTTGGTGTACTAACGTATCCCATTCACAGATATTGTTTGATATCTAGAACATCAAGTAACAGTCGTGCTTGAGAGCACAAAAATCATAAGGCACACAAATAGGAATAATTCCTCTGAAGTCCTTATGGAGAGGTGGCCAACTTTCTCAATCAAGATACTACAATAGCAGGTCTTCGGCGGGGTGTGTTAGCCACGACATCCACTTTACGGTTATCGCGAGACCAATATTATAGTTCTTGGGAAAAGTTCCAACCATCATATCTGCTGAGATTGAGATCTGGTTGGTGTCGAGAATAATCGGACTCATCGAGTCTAGAAAGAAAAATGAAAGTTTGCAACACAAATCGACGAGATGACGTCGCGAGATTCTCGGAAATTGAACTACGATAGCAAGCTCCAAAACATGAGCTGGTTCTGCTACAAACATGTGAACACGTTGTCCCAGACAAACATGGCCACACAGTAGTCTTATAATAAAACACTACCGAGTTCAGGAGGGGAAACATCATCGAGGATATCGAAGTCCTGGCATAAGTCTCGAGCCTACGAAGGAACTTCTTCTCCTTGAACAAATCAATCAGTGGCTTGGTGTGCTAGGAACACATATGGAGTGGAGGTAATTAATCTACCAAACCATAGAATACTTCGTACGTATGCATGACTGATTTGGGATGATTCCAAAGGAAGCAACATTGACGTTATCGAATTCACGGTGGCAACTTACACCAGGTACCGTGAGTTAGAGGAAGTCACTTCTTTCATCCGAACATATACTTCATGAGCTACCATGAACAAATGTTTAAAAAAGTTTCCAACACTAGCTTAATGTTCAACAAAATCATGGAGGAGATAAGGGTGTTGTCGATGGGTTCAACAACAATCCATCCAGATTCCCATGGAGATGGAATTCCATAACTATGTGAGCAAGGAGATAGTATTGGTCAGACCCAAAAGACATAATGATGTATGCTCGAGCGAAAATTCACGAGTAAAACAACATTACGAACATCGTTGGTTCTGATTTGATTTGAGAATAGCCCACACTCAAATCAAAGTTTTGGCAAGACAATCGCTCCAACAGCTGGTCTCGAGGATCATTTGATGAAGATATCATCTTTTTTCAACACACACACAAGATATCCCTTAACATGAACCAAGTCAGACAAACTTTTATCTTCCAACTCTCCAAGTTGTTGTTTAGCAACCAACTAGCTCGGGGTTATCCAACAGTTCACGGAGAAAGGGTGGTTTACGAGGAATAAACCAACGATCACGAACTCAACATAGCGGTCGGTGGCGACACAGTAATACTTCGAGAAGACAAGCGAAATCACGAACCACGGTATGTTACTAAGCTCGAGAGAAATCTTGCTTTTCGGGCAAGAGATATGATCAATAAATGAAGATTTAACAAAATCTAACTCCGATCGGAGGTGCAGGAAATAAGGACTAGGTAGCACAATCATACTTAGGGATGATTCAAAAAAAATAACACGCTAAGAATGAGGTTATCGTCCATTTAACTACCAAACAGCGGAGTTACTAGCGATATTGATTTCACACCACGATTCACTTGTCGGCATTCGGTTACAATAACACGAAACGAGGAATGAACAATGATGGCGAGTATTACTACATCAAGAATTCATAGGATGGTGTGCAATTCTCATGAAAATCGACATAAAGGCGGTAATACTTGAGGTAGAAACAGAACAAAAGCTGGTGGCATTTTGATCATGGAATACAACTGCTTTGACCCAATCCTAGAAATGGATGAAGTCTTGGAGTTTGTTTCTCCTAGTCATCCTGAATAGAATGGCAGACGGACCACAAAATAATAGGCACCGATGGCGAATGCACATACTCTTGACTATCAATTGATAGGCGGGGTCGAGAATATAACTAAGAGAACCACTCAAAGGCATATAACTCTTTGAGTTGTGGATGCATAGATTAGTATGTCGGCGAAGCTCAACTTTTCTTCGGATAACCCATGCGAGCGGTGGGCTGGCGAGTCGCAATATAAAATGGAGAACTCATCAAGAGCACTCTGTTGTGATCTTTTGATCCAACAAACTTCGCCATAAGCGGTTCATAGTATTTGGAAGAAGGAAATACCACGGACCTCGAGGACTAATGCAAAGGTTACTAATAACCTAAAGGAACGAGCAAACACTATCAACATGAAGTAAGTAGGGTGAATCTCGGGTTCAATACCCAGAAATAGAATACCTACGAACTAAATGGCATCACGGGATGCTTTTCGAGAATAATGGCCAGAATCATCACACGGGACACAAGACATGGCTAGATTACTAGATGATCCCCTAAGACAACTAGGGTCATAATAATAATTCCAACATATATGTCGAGGCAATAGAATACCTCAACTCAGCATTTAGTGTGATTAACCTGGCCCAAAGGAACATCAAAACCGGAGGAAAGGATTTGCAAGTGCCTCAGTTGTTTAGAAACACAGGATGACTCGGACTGACATAACGGTGTAAATGCTCAAAAGATTGGAGACATGCTACAAAAATGGTGGCATAGCCACTCGAAGCACAATATCAAGGTTTGAGATCAGCGATTATGAACATACGGAGTAGTAAATCTGAGTGAGATTTGAAACTAACAATTCTATAGGTCTATGGATTAGTAACACGTCATCTGATAGATAGATGAGAAGGCCTAGCTCTTAATCCCGTAGAAGAAGAGGATGATTTCGGATCGAGAAGGCCATGAGGTATAAGGAGTAAAAAGAGCCTTATGTTCCATCCCACAATCAATTCCTTACATAACTAAAGCATTTCTAGACACAAATTGACCGGTTTGGCTTGGTAATCTCTGAGCGGTCAAGCTCGATACCAAAGCTGTCGGGACCCGACTCAATGTCACATCGATCTAGCTGTAACACCTCATATCACTTTGCGGCCTCACGCACGGTATCCCCACAGGTGTCGCCTTACCTTTGCCGGGACCGTTTAAGCCTTTTGGCTGCGTATATGATAGTGTCGCTAGCATCCATATGAAAAGGCCGGGCTGACATGGCTAGTCGTAAACCCAAAGTGGCACAGACTTACGAGGACAGGCATCCATGACCCGACATCGAGCGTGTCGGTCATCAGCAAGTAAGTTCGGGCTGTAGCTTTGGGCTAGCGAGGACTCGATGGCAGGCTGTGGCGGGCTAACGAGGACTCCGGTACTCAATCGTGAATTTCCCGAAGGAACAGACCACGAGAGCGAAGAAGGACACATGCCGGCCAGCCTAAGTGATTCGGAGCGGTAGCAAGCTACCATGGCTCGGTGGAAACACTAGGAGACATTTCGGTGAGAGAGGCTACTAAAGATAAACAACTAGATAGTCGGATCCACACATACCAAGCATTTCAATAACAAACACACAATATGCTCGATATGTGCAAATACAACACGGCATCACAACATGACTCTCTGACTCAAGTATTTATTCATTAGGCTCAGAGGCGAGATATTACAAACATGGGTCTCATGACCCAACATTGAAACATACAAGTCAAGCACAAGCGGAAGCTAACATGTGCGAGTATGAGACATCTATAAATGAAAAAGGCTGAGAAGCGACTATCTACCAGATCCTACGAGGGCACAAGATCGTAGCTGAGGTATCAAGCTAAGCGTCGAAGTCCCGTGGAACTACTAGTGAGGCCTGAAGTCTCTCTACAAAAACATAAAATAGGCAAGCGTGAGTACAAATGTACCCAGCAAGACTTACATCAGAACTATCTACATATGCATCATTATCAACAAAGGGATGGTGGAGTTTAACAATGACAAGCCAGCTTTGACTCGGTGGCTATCCTAAACTACATTTGCAAGTAACTCTTTTGAGGTGGCGCTACGAGTCCACATATTCACCATATCAATACACCACTATGGATCCGCTCCGTCTCCTACGAAGCGCCATCCATAGCACTCACGCTTATCTTGCGTATTTTAGAGTATCCACTTTCACTTGTCTATGAACTGTTATAGGCAACCCGAAGTCCTTTACGCGGACACGGCTATTGAATAGATCATATTAACCTGCGAGGGTGTACTTCTTCATACATGTTTCCACCACTTAGCGTCGCACACGACATGTGCTCGGCGGACTTCAGCGAAAGCCGGCGTGGGTGTAGACCACGACCTACCTGAACACTCTAGTCTCTAGTCGGGTTTATCGCCTATTTGGGTTCCATCTATGAGGAGTTCGGCGAAGTTTCGCTCACAGCCCCAAGCGATGTGAGCAGGGTTCCGTGACACCAAGCAGGCGCCGGTTTACCCGACCCGCGTGCCTACCGCATCACAGCCCACCCCTACGGTCGACCTTTGCCTGGCCTCCGACATACTACAAACACGAAACTACTTGCAACTCTGGACGGAGGACAAGGGTGAATAAGAAGTCGGCGGGGTCATATTTGAGGGCCCAATGCATGGTAGTAGCTGAATCATGGATCACAAACACAGAACTCAGTTCCTAGGGCGGCTTCAATGAGACAACCCACCATGTACTCCTACATGGCCTCTCACGATACCTTTACCAAATCGTGTTGACACACTTAGCTCACCACACCGTGGGACATGTTCTCACACCTCTGATTCATCCTCGATGGATCAGACCGACTCAACTCTAAGCGATAGCAGGCATGACAAACAAGCATGTATGAGTAGGCTGTGAGGGCTCAAACAATTCCTACTCATGCTAGTGGGTTTCATCTATTCTTGTGGAATGACAGGTCATGCAAAGGATAAAGGGTTCAGCTACATGACAAGTAACAAATGATTCGTTGTTGTCCTAATGCGGTAAAAAGAAGAAGCGAGGCGAGAGAGTGGGATTTTATCGGAATGAACAAGGGGTTTTGCTTGCACAGCACTTACGAAGATAGCATTGAGTCTTCATCGGTGTCAGCGATCTGCGTCGGTACAACGTCTACGGGGAACAATACCGGCAAACAGAGAAGAAACACGATCAATGCAATGCACAATATGATGCATGCTATGACATGGCAATATGAATGTGTTTTTGAGCTAGTGCAACTAGCAACAGATTAAATGAAGTTGGTTTGAATACAAGATTCAAATTCAAACTCCATATATGATTATTTAAATGCCCTTTATTTGTTTTGTCCAAAACAGAGGACAAACATTGTTCAAACATGCATGAAAATGGTACAGATGGATTCCTTGAATTTTTCGATAATTTTCATATATAAATTATTTCAATCGAGCTACGGTTGAATTTATATGAATTTTAGAAGTTTAGGCAATTTTACGGATTTTCTGATTTATTTTAAAACGAGAAAATGATTTATTACATCGACATTACGTCATCTTGACCTCGGCAGGTCAGCAGGCGGGTCCAGTCAAACCTGACCTGTGGGTCCAGCGTGTCGATGATTAAGTAACTAACCTAATTAAAATTAACCCTAACTAACTTGGTTGGCAGGCGGAGAACCCGCGTCGATGACCAGAGGTCAAATCCTGGTCAGCAGGCGTCAATCCCGGCGTCGAGCCGCCAGCGAGCCCGGCCAGCGGCGGAAGTGGTTTAGCCATTCCGGCCACCAAATGGGTCATGAAGGCATCTAGGGGGCTGAGGGCGACGCAGCTCTTGGCGAATCGATTGGGTTGGGGCGGCGGAGGTGGCGCGGCGGCGACCTAAGCGGTCACCGGAGTTCGACCTCGGCGGCTAAAGGGCTACGGTGCGGCTCGGACGTGCTACTAAGTGCGTTCGGCTCCTAAGGCACAAGTGAGGCAGTGGCCTCGGGCACAAGCTGCAGCGTCCGTGGCAGCGATGGCGACAAGGTCGTGGCGGCGGAGTTGATCACAGCAGAGCTAAGGCCTAGAAGGCGGGAGGCGACCGAGGAGAAAGGAGAGGAAGAGAGCTCACTGGCGGATCTGTAGAAACAGCAGCGAGGCGGGGAGGAGCTGGAGCTCGCGAATCCCAAAAATTCGCCGGCGGCGGAGGTGAGGGCAAGCTCGGGAAAGGCCTTCTGAGGCTCCAGCAGTCGAATGGGTTGGTGTAGAAAGCCTTGAAAGCGATGGCGGTTCCTCTGGACTCATCGGAGAGGCAGGATGGGCGGTGGCATGTGGCTCTGTCGGCGGCAGCTCCGTTCAGATCACAGGAGGAGAGAAACGAGAGGGGATAGGGGCGGAGGAGAGACGGGAGAGTGAGAGAGGTCTAGGGGGCGTGGCGTCGCTAGAAGGGCGGGGAGAGCAGGCAGGCGGGGAGGGAGGAGGTGGCAGGCGCGTGCGTGGCGGCGCTGCGACCTGCAGCTCGTCCTCTGGCGAGAGAAGGAAAGCGACAGGGAGTGGCGGCGGGCTGGAGCCGCCGGATGGGCTGCCAGTGGGCGGTGGAATTTGAGAGGTGGCCTTGAGTAGTCCTTCTCTCTCTCTCTCTATTATTAATTGTTTACATTTTCTATTTTGCTTTTACATTTTTGATTTAGTAATAATACTAAACCATTTAAAAACTCTGAGAAAATTTGTGGGCACTTTTAAAATGTTCTTGACAGCCCTCAAATGTTTTGAGAATTATTTAAGCATTTAAAATGTTTATAGCCATTAAATGCTCCAATTCAAATATTTATGATTTAATCCAAAACCTGAAATGACCTAGGGAAAATATGCACCAATTTTTGTCGGGGTTTCACAGGTTTCAAAATTATGGACTTTTCTGAAGTCACTTTGGGTTTATTGGTAATGATTTATTTGAGCCTATTTGAATTCATTTGGTATTAGGGTTTGGTGGGTCCCTATTTCAAGTTAAATGGAATTTAAACATGATGCAACACTCTAATGCAAGCACTAAGCATTACGAGAACTAGGGATGTGACACCTTCCATAACATTTGGGAAGAGGACCAAGGCCACTATATATAGGACTTAGCCACCACCATCTGAGGCGGTCGAGAAAAGAGGAAAGAGGAGAGCAGGATCGGACCCATTCTCTCCAACCACCTCACCAGCTCACCCGAGCTCAAGAACACCTCACCTCCTGAGGCATGTTCATCCACTATACTAGTTCATCCATAGCCCCTCGAGGTAATCCACCAAAATGCTAGAGTAGGGTATTACACCGCAAGGTGGCTCGAACCAGGGTAAACTATGGTGCCTGATGTCTACTACACAAGCTTCTTCTAGTAGACGTTGTTGGGCCTGCAAGTGCACAAGTTTGTAGGACAATAGAAAATTTCCCTCAAGTGGATGACCTAAGGTTTATCAATCCGTGGGAGGCGTAGGATGAAGATGGTCTCTCTCAAACAACCCTGCAACCAAATAACAAAGAGTCTCTTGTGTCCCCAACACACCCAATACAATGGTAAATTGTATAGGTGCACTAGTTCGGCGAAGAGATGGTGATACAACTGCAATATGGATAGTAGATATAGGTATTTGTAATCTGAAAATATGAAAACAGCAAGGTAACAAGAGGTAAAAGTGAGCGTAAACAGTATTGCAATGGTAGGAAACAAGGCATAGGGTTCATTCTTTCACTAGTGCAAGTTCTCTCAACAATAATAACATAAATGGACCATATAACTATCCCTCAATATGCAACAAAGAGTCACTCCAAAGCCACTAATAGCGGAGAACAAGCGAAGAGATTATGGTAGAGTGCGAAACCACCTCAAAGTTATCCTTTACATTCTATCTATTCAAGAGTCCGTAGTAAAATAACATGTAGCTATTCTTTCCGTTCAATCTATCATAGAGTTAGTACTAGAATAACACCTTAAGACACAAATCAACCAAAACCCTAATGTCTCCTAGATAGTCCATTGTCACCTCAAGTATCCGAGGGCATGATTATACGATATGCATCACGGAATCTCAGATTCATCTATTCAACCAACACAAAGTACTTCAAAGAGTGCCCCAAAGTTTCTACGGGAGAGTCAAGGCAGCGTGTGCCAACCCCTATGCATAGGTTCATGGGCGGAACCATAAGTTGATCACCAAAACATACATCAAGTGGATCACGTGATATCCCATTGTCACCAGATAAACACTGACAAGACATACATCAAGTGTTCTCAAATCCTTAAAGACTCAATCCGATAAGATAACTTCAAAGGAAAACTCAATCCATTACAAGAGAGTAGAGGGGAGAAACATCATAAGCTCAACTATAATAGCAAAGCTCGCGATACATCAAGATCGTCGAAGTCAAGAAGAGAGAGAGAGAGAGAGAGAGAGAGATCAAACACATAGCTCTTGGTACATACCCTCAACCCAGGGTGAATTACTCCCTCCTCATCATGGAGAGCCCGGAATGATGAAGATGGCCACCGGTGAGGTTACCTCTCGGTAGAGGCGCGGAATGGGCTCTGAGAGGTTTTGGTGGCTCTGAGAGGCTAGCGGCAGTGGAACACTGATCTATCTTCGTATTAGATGGTTTTAGGGTATATGGGAATATATAGGGGAAAGAAGTCGGTCGGGGCAGCCTCGAGGGGCCAACGAGACAGGAGGCGGCATGCAGGGGTGGGCGCCCTCTATCTCTGGCCTCCTTGAAGGTTCCCCGGCTTGTACTCCAAGTCTCCCGGATCATGTTCGTTCCCAAAATAACAATCCCGAAGGTTTCATTCCGTTTGGACTCCGTTTGATATTCCCTTTCTTCGAAATACTGAAACAGGCAATAAAACAACAATATGGGCTGGTGTCGTGGGAAACGAACACCTATGGGACCGGAGCCCCTTTCGGTCCGCGGAGATCGCCTGAAGAAGCGGATCGGCGAAACCTGCAGCAGTTTACCCGGCCGGAGCTCTCGGAGATAATACTCTCTGCTGCTTATGCGATTGTATTGCCTTCTCGCTCGGGGCGTGAGTCTTTTCTAGTTTGAATGCTTGAACCCCCTACGTTGCGCATGGGCCTCCTTTTATCGCTCAAGGGTCAGCGGCGGTGGCAGCGTGGCGAGAACAACGTAAAGATGTGGTTGGTACAACTACTTATGCGATGCACCATACCTAAGCGGTCGCGAGCGACCGTTAGGGGCGCCACCGCTCGCCACGATGGCCATCTTGTCGTCTCCACTTGCCACCTCGCACCGCTAGCTACACAGCTTCTTGACACGCGCGCCTGGGAAGGTCTCAGGGCGACACGTTGGTTGATCTTATTTGGGCCTTGAGCGCAAAGTGGTAACTTTATCATGAAGCGCCTTGCCGCGGTTGTTGTCTTGCCGGGCCTTGCCGGGACGCGAGGCGCGTTGCGGCAAGTTCCTTGAAATGCCTTCGTTGGCATTCCCGGCAAGCTCCTCTTCCCGGGGCCTTGTCTTCTCGGCTCGAACACTTTGTTCTTGAATGGCTCCAAAGGAACCAACGGAGGACCTTGGTGGTCACCCGGCAAGCCTTGCCGCGGGGTGCTGCAACTGCCCGTGCACAAGTTCGAGATACTAGGGTACCCCTACTCTAGTACACCGGCAGGAGCCCCAGACTGGGCCATACAGTCTTGATCGCTGTTGGGCGGGCCCAAAGCAGGAACGCAGAACCTTGCGGCTGGGTCACGCCGAATCGACTCCGTATCCACCGCGCCCTCCCTTAGCAGCCGCAGCGTCAAATCGGCGTCGTGGGAGAGATCGTGGGTGATTATTTATTGGGAAAAAGCGTAGCGTTCGCCTCCTCCTCTTTATAAGCGGAAGCGGGGCAGTTCCCCATCTCGCCGATCCTTTGTTCTCATCTCGAAATCTCCGCGCTCCCTCCGCTTCCAAAGCGAAAAGAGCAGCGCTCCGCTTCATCGCCGCCATCCCCCTGCGCCGTCGATCTCCCCACCACCTCCGCCATGGCTCAAAGCCGGGAAGGCGTGAAGTCGGCTGGTAGCTGCGGCTTGGCCTTCTGAAAGGCGGGCAACTTTCCCCTCAGAGCTCGCTGCTTGGTGGCTGAGGAATGGTACTAGCTCTTGGTCGGCGGAGGCAGGCGCATCCAGCGCCTGAAGGTACTCTCCGCCGCCACTTGAGCGGGCTCCAAGCGGATACCCCTTCATCGTGTTGTTCTTCTACTACGGGCTCTGCCCGCCCTTCTTTGAATTCTTCTGCGATATCATGAATACCTACGGGTTCCACCTCCTTGATTTCACCCCCAATGCCGTTCGACCACGGCAGTTTTCGCTTTATGTCTGCGAAAACTTTGTGAATCCGCAAATGTAGCCCTCTTCGCCACTACTCATGCCCGGGTCGAGAGGAGAGCCTTTATCGGCGGGATCGCCTAGATCTCGAGCCGACAAGAAAGGCGTGTCTGTTGGGGAGCTTCGCAGCAAATGGGAGGAGTGGAGGCGGAGTGGTCTTTGGATCGTCGAGAACCCGCAGCCCTTACCATGGCGCCAAGTCGATGGTCTTGCGGTGGCGATTGGAAGCAACAGCGCGGAAGGCGACAAGCTGAAGATCGCCACCACCCGGATCTTGCGCCTCAGGCTTGTCGGGCTCACTGTAGGTGCAGTTGGCGCAGATTTTCTTCACCACGCGCCGCCCCCCGCAAGAGAGAGGAGACCCGCTGGGAATTGAGTCGGCGGACATCATGAGGCTGCGCCGGGCCTCAACTTCAATTTCACTGTCTTTGGAGCTGGATCGATGCTCAAGGAGTTGTTCAACCACGACCCTCGGCATCCGAATGGTTCGAGTTGCGGCGAGGTGTCGTTCATTGTGCAACAATTCTTCGCTCGACGCATCCGTGCAATGATGCCGTGGTGCGACTCGCATGGTCTTGTCCCAACTTGGCAAGAGCATGCGAGGCGGCGATGTGCAGCAGTTCTTGACGGCTGGTGGAGTAGCGGTCCGCCCGGCGAACAAAGGAGCATCACCAGCGACACCACCGAGGAGGAGATCGATTACATCGCCACCGAAGCGGAAGAAAGCGGTGGCGGCCATTTTGCATGGCGAGTTCGGAGTTCACCGTGGAGGAAGCGAGAGGCAGCGGAAGGTGCAAGCCTTGCCGGCGAGAATGGCAGCGGCGAGGAAGAGCTTGCAGCGCTGGCCTTGGTCGGCGAGCCCGCCCAGTCTGGCGGCCCGCCGTCTCGGTAGCTTGCATAAGCAGAGCCTACGGTAGCCCCAGCCCCACCAAGTAGGCGTCTCGCATAAGGCGGTGAGGATCGAAGAAGGTGAGAGTGTCTAGAGGGGGTGATTAGACTACTCGACAAGATAAAAATTCGTCTTTTATCAAGGACAGATTTTGGCAGATTTTGCATAACACACAAGTCAAGTAGCACACTACACATGCAATTCTAGAGTATGGGCAGCGGAAAGTAAATTGCACAAGTAGTAAAGAAAGTGGAGAAGATCAAGCGCAATTTGGGGCGCGGTGATTTTTCTCGTGGTTCCGATAGGTGGTGCTATCGTACTTCACGTTGATGGAGACTTCAACCCACGGAGGTAGCAGCTCTTGAGAGTCCACGGAGGCTCCACCCACGAAGGGTCCACGAAGAAGCAACCTTGTCTATTCCATCATGGCCTCGCCCACGGAGGCTAGCCTTACTCGGGGTAGATCTTCACAGTAAGCGATCTCCTTGCCCTTACAAACTTCTTGGTTCAACTCCACATCTCGATGGAGGCTCCCAGCGACACCTAACCAATCTAGGAGGCACCACCCTCCAAAAGGTAATAGATGTTGTAGATGATGATGAACTCCTTGCTCTTGTGCTTCAAATGATAATCTCCCCAACACTCAACTCTCCTCACTGATTTGGCTGTGGTGGAAGAAAGGATTGAGTGGAAAGCAACTTGGGAAGGCTAGAGATCAAGCTTCATATGGTGGGAGTGGAGCAACTTGATCTCAACACAAGGGTAGGTAGTTCTCTTCTCGAAATGTAAGGTAGGAGTGGTAGTTCTTTCTGATGGCTCTCTCCACGAATGAAGAGGGGGTGGAGGGGTATAAATAGCCTCCACACAAAATCCAACCGTTACACACATTTGAGCAATCTCGGTGGGACGAAGTGGACAACTCGGTGAGACCGATAGTTCAAATAATGTGAGCGTTGGGATTTTCAGTGGGACGAATATACAATCTCGGTTAGTCCGATTAGTGCAATGACAAGAGCATGCCAATTTGGTGGGACCGACTTCATCATCTCGGTGACACCGATTTGATGACGAAGGTTCTGAGAACTTGGCAACTCATGTTTCGGTGAGACCGAGTTGAGAATCGGAAAATCCGAGTTTACTAGGGTTTGGCTTATGGTGAGGTGGTTCATCTCGGTGTGGTGAGTTTGGAATATTGGTGGGACCGAGACTACTTATGAGTGTCTATGGCGGTGAAAGTTGCTGATAGTTTAGGAGATGTATCACTAAGCACTTGAGCAACTAGATCATCATCATAACCTCATCCCTTTTAATAGTATTGGCTTTTCCTATGGACTCAATGTGATCTTGGATCACTAAACCAAAAATGGAGTCTTGAGCTTTTGCCAATGCTTGCCTTAGCATTTGAGGGTCCACTTCTTTAGTCCTTTTGCCATGCCAATGTGATTGAATTTCTGAAACATACTTGATAAAAGCATTAGTCCAACCACAAAGTATGTTGTCATTAATTACCAAAACCACCGGGGAGCAAATGTGCTTTCAATCTCCCCTTTTGGTAATTGATGGCAACACACTAAACAAGACATCAAAGCTTATTGAAAGAAAGCAGAATTATCACAGCTTTGACAAACATGTAGTACAGGCTCCCCTACAAGTGTGCAAGATTTTCATAAATTATGGTTTTGGACTACCACAAGCACACAGAGAGAAAAGCAAGATGTGCTACATGCAGCTTGGCTATATGCATCGAGACAGATGAAAAGAAGTGAGTGATAATGCATATGTGCATGGTGATTTCTTGCAAACAAGTATTCACAAGCAAGTCACCATCATGCACATTCGCAAAGTGCATATACATACCTTGAGGTTCCTTGGCATTGTACACGAAGAGATAAACTTGGGAAAACAAGGTTAGATAACACAAGAGTATTTCTTCAACCAACTGCAAGAACATCAAGAGTACCAAGCCAGGGATGACATGTATAAAGAGTGTCTCATATTGAGCACAAGCTTGAATCAACAAACATGTCTCCGAAACTAAAAGATTTTCAATGAACTACGAGAGATTTTGCTTTCCATAAGATATCAATTGTGAAGATTCCTCTCCTTTGAGTTTTCTCGGATCAAGGGTTTGATGGAAAGAGCAAAATCAAAGAATGATGCCAAATGAGAATGGCGCCAATTGTAAAGTCAATGTAAAACACGGCAAGAAATTCTCTTATAAGGAAAAACACAGCAAAGCTTTGATGTGATTCTCTCCCCTTAAGGTAAGATTGCTCTTCTTCTCCCCTAAATCTTCTCTTCTCCCCTAAGTCTTCTCCCCTTTGACATCAAGTGCGAAAAGGACAGCAAACTAGGAAGGTCGGGGAAGATGGAAAGAAAGAAGTGGGATCATAAGAATCTAGCAGGGCAAAAAGGAACATGCATCGAGAATCATTGAGTGGAATTGCAGAAGATGATATCTGGAAGAAATAAATCGGTGACACGAATTAAGATGGATCGGTGGGTCGAAAGTCAGGACTTAGGGTAGATCCTTTTCGGTTAGACGAAATATTTAAATCGGTGGCCTTGAGTTTAATTTCAAGGAAATATAGAAATAATTCAGCTCACTTTGCGAGGAATGTTTCAAAGGATTTGCAATGAATTTGTGAATGATTTTGAGGAATTGAGCGAGCAGGAAGGATATTCACAAAGGCAGAAGAATAGAAATGAAAAAGATTCCTAGATGAAGTTTTTTTAAAGAAAACTCAATGAGAGAACATAAGAGAAAATAGAAAGACTCCAAAACATATGTACTTCATCTAGATAAAGGTCGGCGACAAGGTCACCTATGTTTGAGTATATTGACTTAGGAGTCGAATGAGGACATTTGATCATAGGTCATACTCATCATTTAAGCTCAAAATGGGGTTGCCATTTTTCGATTAAGCATTCGATGTGATCACATCTTATGAAGCTGCTTGTACTCATGACTTTGAGCAAAGCTCCTTAAAGATGTGAAGAACATACCTTGGGCTTGTTGTTGCTTTGCTCATGTAGGTAAACTTGATGTAGGTGCTCATTGAATGTGAAGTTGGGCGCCATTTCCACTTGTGTAGTTCATCTTCCTACATGGGTTAGGCAAGCAAGGAAATACTCAAGGATATCCAAGATGACAAGAGTGAAATACTAGATGTATAAGATGTCAAAAGGATATGTGGAATTTTGTTCCTTGAACTCAACATCCCAAAGGGCTAGATACTTGGTCAATGACAAGATTACTCATGATTTGAGTGTGTGGTAATCTTGTGGAATGTAGATCATCCAAGTACACGCAAGGAGTTAGATGCAATACAAGGAGGCAAATGTGTCCAAGACATATGATCATCATCATAAGAGAAATATCAAGGATTAGTCAAGTGGGCTCATGCCTTGCATGCATCAATGGAGTTCTCACTCCAAGTTTGAAGCATCAATGATGTTCAACTCACTCCTTAGCGACAAAACACCTTCTCATCAAGAGGTTTTGTAAAGATATCGGTGAGTTGTTTGTCGATCGAACATGCTTAAGATTGATGTCACCCTTGGCAATGTGATCACGAATGAAATGGTGGCGAACTTCAATATGTTTAGTTCGAGAGTGTTGCGGGATTGTGTCAATTTTAATCGCACTCTCATTGTCACAAAGCAAGGAACATGTCTCACATGTATCCCATAATCCTTAAGCGTTTGTGTCATCCATAGCAATTGAGCACAACACGAACCAGCAGCAATATATTCCGCTTGGCGGTGGATAATGATACGAATTTTGTTTCTTGGAGGACCAAGATACAAGGGATCGACCAAGGAATTGACACGTGCCGAAGTTGACTTTCTATCAACCACATCACGGCATAGTCCGAGTCGGAATAGCCAACAAGGTCGAAAGAGGCCCTCTTAGGATACCAAATGCCAAAGTTTGGTGTGTGTATCAAATATCTCACAATCCTTTTAACAGCTTTAAGATGACATTCTTTAGGGGCTGCTTGATATCGAGCACACATGCATACACTCAACATTATGTCGGGAACGAGAAGCACAGAGATATAGTAGAGAACCAATCATAGATCGGTAAACCTTTTGATCAGCGGGTTCTCCATCTTTTGTCAAGTCATTATGTCCACTTGTAGGCATGGGGTTCTCATACCTTCTTTCTTGCATGTTGAACTTCTTGAAGAGATCCTTGGTGTACTTTGTTTGTGAGACAAAGGTACCCTCCTTAGATTGCTTGATTTGCAACCCAAGGAAGAATTTGAGTTCACTCATCATGGACATCTCATACTTCTCCGACATGAGCTTTCCAAACTTCTTGCTAAAATGAGGTTAGTTGAACCAAAGATAATATCATCAACATATATTTGGCACACAAATAGTTCACCATTAACCCTTTTGTGAACAGCGTTGAGTCTATCTTTCCAATCTCAAAGCCTTTTTCAAGAAGAAAGCTAGTCAAGCATTTGTACCAAGCTCTAGGAGCTTGTTTAAGACCATAAAGAGCTTTGTGCAACTTGTAAACATGATTAGGCTTTTGGGATTCACAAATCCGGAGGTTGTTTCACAAATACTTCCTCCTCAATTTCACCATTTAGGAAAGCACTTTTGATATCCATTTGATAGAGAGTAATATCATGGTGATTGGCATAAGCAAGAAGAATGCGAATGGACTCAAGTCTAGCAGGGGCATAGGTCTCACCATAGTCCATACCTTCGACTTGTGTGTAACCTTGAGCTCTGAGGCGAGCCTTGTTGCGGATGACTTGTCCATCTTCATCTTGCTTGTTCGAAACACCCATTTGGTTCCAATGGCGTTTTGATCATCCTTGGGCTTCTCTACCAAAGTCCATACCTTGTTCCTCTCGAAGTTGTGAAGTTCTTCGTGCATAGCGTTCACCCAATCCGGGTCTTCAAGTGCTTCTTCTACCTTCATAGGTTCAATACTAGAGATAAATGAGTAATGCTCACAAAAGTTAGCTAAGCGAGTTTTAGGCGAGTAATTCTCCGGAGTTGATGTCGTTCATCATTTGTTCCACAGGATGATTTTTCTTGACTCTTGCTCGGACTCGGGATAGCTTTTGTTGAGGTTGTGGCTGAGCTTCCTCATCATCTTCATCTTCCTCTTCTTCTTCTTCATTGTTGTTGGTGTTGTCTTGAGGCGGTGGAGAAGGAGGTTGTGGTGGATCTTCTTGTTGCACTTCCTCATCTTGGTGAGTTCCACTTGTGGAGGCCTCCATGTTGCCTTGAGGTTCATCTCGCCGTGAGGTGGGGGCTCCACATATGTAGATGAGGTACTCTCCTTCACTTCCATGGGACGGATCTTTCCAATAGATAAATCTTGGATAGCTTCCGATGGGTCCTTGTCTCCTACATCAATAGGCATTTGCTCTACTTGCGAGCCATTAGATTCATCAAACTTCACATCTACCATCTCTTCAACCTTTGGGTGAAATTATTGTGAACACGGTAGGTGTGGGAGTTTGATCCATAACAAGAAAAAAGCCTTCATGAGTTTTAGGAGAAATTTAGACCGGCGATGCTTATCAAGGATATAGCATTTTGAACCAAAGACACGAAAGTATCCCACTTGGGGTTTGTTACGGTGAGAGCTCGTATGATGTCTTGCCGAGGAGCTTATGAAGATAAAGCTGTTGATAGCATGACAAGCTGTCTCATTGCTTCCCCAAAAATGCTTGATGTCTTGTATTCATCAAGCATCGTTCTCACCATCTCTATGGCGTTTGGTTCTTCCTCTCAACAACTCCATTTTGTTGAGGGTGTACATAACCGAGAACTCATGTAGAATCCCTTCCTCATCGAGAAAAGAGTCTACATTGGCGTTCTTGAACTCCGTTCCATTGTCCTCGAACTTTCTTGATCTTCACCTCAAATTGATTTTGAGCCTTTACGGCAAAGGTTTTGAAGATTCTCTGAACCTGCGATTTGTCATCAAGGAAAAATACCCACGTAAATCTGGAATAATCATCAACTATAACTAGACCAAAGGAGTTACCACCAAGGCTTTTTAAGCATTGGGACGAAGAGATCCATATGAAGAAGCTCAAGCGGTCTCCTTGTGGTCATGATGTTCTTCGGGATGACTTCCACCTACTTGTTTTCTGCTTGACAAGCACTACAAAGTCTATCTTTGTCAAAGAAAACATCTTTAACGCCAAGAATATGATCACCTTTGATCAGCTTGTCTAGATTCGCATACCAACATGTCCAAGCCTTCTATGCCATAACCAACCTTTAGAGGATTTAGCAATGAAGCAAGCTCTAGGTTGGGCTTTCTTAGTGAAATCAACAATATATAGATCACCTCTATGGATCGGTAAGCGCCATGTTATGATTGTCACGACGAAAGACTTGGCAATCTACTTGATGAATAGCACATTGAATCCAAAGTCAGCTAATCTAGACACGGAAAGTAAATTGTATCCAAGAGATTCTACAAGCATGACATTTTGAATAGAGCTATCATGAGATATGGCCACCTTACCAAGGCCAAGTACCTTACCCTTGGAGTTGTCTCCAAAAGTCACATACTTGCGTGGACCATCGTTCTTTGCAAGCTCTAGAAACATGTCTTTGTCTCCGGTCATGTGGTCGGTGCATCCACTATCAAGAATCCACTCTTTTCCGCGGACATGTAGTCTCTCAGTTGCCATAAGATTGAGACTCTTCATGATCTTGTCTAGCTCGGTGTCGAATCGGAGTAATCATCATCATGCTCATGCTCATCATCATATTGACCCATAGATTGTTCATCATCAACACCTAGGTCAATTTGATAACTACTTGCATTAGTTTTGTCAATGTGACAATAATCATCGGAATGCAATACAAGAGCATTTCTAATTAGAACATTGATAAGACCGGGATCACCCTTCTTTTTCATAAGATCACGAAGCTCAAAGAAGCATTTATCAAAGTTGGGATCATTAGGGCGCATCATATCAAATTCAATAGTCTTGTATAGAATTTCATCAAGACCTCTCAAAGAGTAGTCGGATAAAGTTCTTCCAAGAACTTCCACATAGCATAAGCGCACTCAAAGTTTATAATGAGCTTAAGCAAGTTATCGGGTAACCCTCTAATGATAAGATTCTACAGTCCTAAGGTTCTGAAGCAAATCAAGCTCTTCATCCATGTTAGGGTGCAAGGGGTCAAATGGAGGCACATAGGGGGTCTCAACATATTTGCATAAATTGTATGTCTTAAAGATAATAAGCATTTCAATCCTCCACGAGTTATAGGACACTCCATTAAGAATAGGCACTCTATGGCTAACACTCCCCAAGCGTGAACCGTCCATCTTCCTCCAATGGTGTGTAAACCAAAGCAATGGAGACCAAAGCTCGATACCAATTGAGGATCGAAGAAGGTGAGAGTGTCTAGAGGGGGTGATTAGACTACTCGACAAGATAAAAATTCCGTCTTTTATCAAGGACAGATTTTGGCAGATTTTGCATAACACACAAGTCAAGTAGCACACTACACATGCAATTCTAGAGTATGGGCAGCGGAAAGTAAATTGCACAAGTAGTAAAGAGAAGTGGAGAAGATCAAGCGCAATTTGGAGCGGTGATTTTCTCGTGGTTCCGATAGGTGGTGCTATCGTACTTCCACGTTGATGGAGACTTCAACCCACGGAGGTAGCAGCTGCTTGAGAGTCCACGGAGGCTCCACCCACGAAGGGTCCACGAAGAAGCAACCTTGTCTATTCCATCATGGCCTCGCCCACGGAGGCTAGCCTTACTCGGGGTAGATCTTCACAGTAGGCGATCTCCTTGCCCTTACAAACTTCTTGGTTCAACTCCACATCTCGTGTGGAGGCTCCCAGCGACACCTAACCAATCTAGGAGGCACCACCCTCCAAAAGGTAATAGATGTTGTAGATGATGATGAACTCCTTGCTCTTGTGCTTCAAATGATAATCTCCCCAACACTCAACTCTCCTCCTTGATTTGGCTGTGGTGGAAGAAAGGATTGAGTGGAAAGCAACTTGGGAAGGCTAGAGATCAAGCTTCATATGGTGGGAGTGGAGCAACTTGATCTCAACACAAGGGTAGGTAGTTCTCTTCTCAGAAATGTAAGGTAGGAGTGGTAGTTCTTTCTGATGGCTCTCTCCACGAATGAAGAGGGGGTGGAGGGGTATAAATAGCCTCCACACAAAATCAAACCGTTACACACATTTGAGCAATCTCGGTGGGACGAAGTGGACAACTCGGTGAGACCGATAGTTCAAATAATGTGAACGTTGGGATTTTTGGTGGGACCGAATATACAATCTCGGTTAGTCCGATTCGTGCAATGACAAGAGCATGCCAGTTTCGGTGGGACCGACTTCATCATCTCGGTGACACCGATTTGATGTGAAAGATTCTGAAGCTTGGCAACTCATGTTTCGGTGAGACCGAGTTGAATCGGAAAATCCGAGTTTACTAGGGTTTGGCTTATGGTGAGGTGGTTCATCTCGGTGTGGTGAGTTTGGAATATCGGTGGGACCGAGACTACTTATGAGTGTATATGGCGGTGAAAGTTCTTGATAGTTTAGGAGATGTATCACTAAGCACTTGAGCAGACGGATCATCATCATAACCTCATCCCTTTTAATAGTATTGGCTTTTCCTATGGACTCAATGTGATCTTGGATCACTAAACCAAAAATGGAGTCTTGAGCTTTTGCCAATGCTTGCCTTAGCATTTTGAGGGTCCACTTCTTTAGTCCTTTTGCCATGCCAATGTGATTGAATTTCTGAAACATACTTGATAAAAGCATTAGTCCAACCACAAAGTATGTTGTCATTAATTACCAAAACCACCGGGGAGCAAATGTGCTTTCAGGGGATTTGGCGAGTGTAAGCAAGCGAATTCGCAGCCGTCGCGCGCTTGTGGCTGCCTTTCCGTCGCGACAAACCTTTGTCGCAGGGGGGCGCCTCGCGCCCAGCTAGCGCCAGGCCTCAGCGAGTCGTCCCGGACCACCGCCGCTGCCCCCCAAGCGGCCAAGGAACCTACTCCTCCGCCTCGCCCACCGAAGGTGAAGTGTGATGTCAAAACCGGCGGATCTTGGGTAGGGGTCCCGAGCTGTGCGTCTAGGCGGATGGTAACAGGAGGCGAGGGCCACAATGTTTTTACCGAGTTCGGGCCCTCTCGATGGAGGTAAAACCCTATGTCTGCTTGATTAATATTGATGATATGGGTAGTACAAAGTGTATCTACCTCAAGATCAAGAGGCTAAACCCTAAAGCTAGCCTATGGTATGATTGTTGTAATGTATGTTGTCCTCTGGACTAAAGCCCTCCGGTTTATATAGACAGGAGGAGGCTAGGGATTCTGTGAGTCGGTTACAATGGTAGGAGATCTACATATCCCTATCGCCAAGCTTGCCTTCCATGAAGAAAGTCCCATCCGGACATGGGGCGAGTCTTCAATCTTGTATCTTCATAGTCTTGGAGTCCGGCGGATGATGATAGTCCGGCTGTGGGACACCCCTAGTCGAGGACTCCTCGGTAGCCCCGAACCAGGCTTCAATGGCGATAAGTCGAGCGCATTTATAGTCTTGGCGTTGCAAGCGGGTTCTCCTTCAAATTCCATGTACTGCCGAACAGTATCCGGCTTCATCTTAAATACTGTGTTCCTCGGCTTCTAGGCCAAATAATGACCTTTTTCCGCAGCGTCATACGAATCACGAAAAGCTAGGGTGTCTTTTACATTTTACCCCCTAGTAATGCGAGCCGTCCGCCTACAAAGGAGGCAAAAATCCAGATCAAACACACCATCTTCCTCCATGAATACTTCATGGGCGTCTTTGACCGAAAAATCCATTCCATCATGGACCGTCGTGGCTCCTCTTCTCGCTCCCAGCCCATCGCGAGAGATTGGAGGAGGTGCTCTGTTCCGCTGTGAGCTAGTGAAGCTCAAGCGGGGATATCTCCCTCCGGCCTTCATGGTCCGGTTGAGCCGGGCTGATCACTTATCAAGGTGGGAGGCAAGCTGAGGCTACCCCAAGCCCCAATAAGGGGGGGCGAGTATGCCGTCCCCTATCGATAAGGGGACTCGGATTCCCAATACATCCGTTCCTCCAGCGGGCTCTGGAGGTTCTCGGACTCCAACTTCACCACCTCACACCGCCTCATCTTGCATATCTTGAAGCTCGTAGCTCTTCTTGAGCTGTTCGGGGCATTGAGCCCCATTTTGCATTATGGAAGATCTTTGTTACGCCTCGTACCTCGTTCTCACGAGGGTCCATATTCAAGTGGGGCGCTTGAAATATGGCGCATCACGGGACGGATACCCATCCGGTACTCCCATGAAGGCGTCCGAAGACTGGCGTTCAGAGTGGTTTTACATAGGAGACGCTCCATTGCCAGACCCAGTCTGGATTGGCCTCAAGGAGTTTAGTGCTGCTCCCTTGAAGAAACGCCTCAGCTGGCGCCCACGGAGCCCCCGCTTGGAGGAGGACAAGGCGTCCATTACTTGATGGGCGCATCGATTCTTTGGCCCACTCTGGGTTGACCGTGATTGGAGTCATGGTGATATGCATCATGCGGGGGGTACAGCCATTGCAATATAGAGGCCACCCTATGTGGGATTTCAACGGGGAAGATGATGCTACCCGTCATGGGCATAAAGGGCGGACTCGATGAGGACTGGTGAAGATCTGTCCGGTCTGTCTGAGGGAGAAGTTGGACTTCCTTGAGCGAACCCTTTAAATGGGTTTTCCATGAACAACCCTAGAGGATGGGTAAGTGAACACTTTTAAGGGCTCAACCCATGCATTGAAGTTTAGGCTTCTTACATTATGTCTTGGTGGCGGGATCTCGCGGGGTTGTGGAGGACATGGTAAGTCCTGCTCCATGACCCGAGGATCGGAAGGATCCTAGATCCGACCTCAAGAGGATCCGGACATCGAGTGGAGCTGATCGTGGGGTATTTCACCAGCTCAGCATGGACAATGCTTTGGTTGCCATTACGGCGGACTACCCGGACTATATCCGGCTTCCGAGTGGCTGTGATAGAGGTCGGACACCATTATCTCTTCTTTGCCCATTTCTAACCTTCCATGAGCGATGGTATTTTGCAGGAGCGCCTTCACGGCGGGAAGCCGAGCCAGCGTGGTGACCTCTGAGTCGATCTGGACCAGCAGTGGAAAAAAAGTGCGTCTTGGATGAAGCGTCGCCGCAAAGGTATAGCTTCGTATTTGAATTTTGAACAGCGTTCCTAGGAAGCGTCGAGTGCTCATGATCTTTATAGGAGAAAAAGCGCTCGCCCGGACTGCTGGGCGTGAAGTTGATTGATCAACCCACACCGGCCGGGCTCGGCGCCCGGCCGGAGAAGCAAAGCGCAAAGGCGGGCGGATCCTTTTCCGGCGGAGGATCAAGACAGACTGTCGCCACCAAGTGCGAGGTGGAAGCGCCATGAACCATAAGCGCCGCCGGACGATATTTCGTGAAGCATGCTTCTCCCTTGAGGCATTAGGCGCCTTTAGCAGGGGCGCGCATCTCCGTGCTGCTCAAGATGGTTTTACGAGCCACGGGCGGTATGTGAAAGACATACTGGTAAAGGAATTTTAATGGTTATATATACGGTAGCCCTCGAGACTTAAAGTAGTTATGTTAAGCTGATTTAAGGATCATTTGAAATCTGAGCTCTTACTGAGAAGAATGCCCGGTGTCTCGGGAGCTTCAAGGGTGCAAGGCCCAACTTCGAGGCGCACTTGCTGCCCTTGAGGAGGAGCCGCAAGACCCCTCTGGTAACACATTTTATTAATATATATAAGCGCTGTGCG
Organism: Aegilops speltoides; assembly: GCA_021437245.1. NCBI lineage: Eukaryota > Viridiplantae > Streptophyta > Magnoliopsida > Poales > Poaceae > Aegilops > Aegilops speltoides. Next base: position 75,454 of record JAHHZJ010002446.1, read on the forward strand.
GCGTGCTGCGCAAATCTAATGATGACATTGCGGTGCCGCGGACAAGATCCAGACGAGCAAGCAACTTACTGCGCCTTGACTAAAGGCGGCGAGAGTGTCTTTGAATAGGGTGCAGCAAGAAAGGAACAAGCTCAGGATGCCAGCCAAGCTCGGAGAAAGAGCTGAAAGGCGCTCGAGCCGAGGCTGTCGGCTCAGATTAAGGAGAATCAGCGGCTTCGTCGCGGCATTTATAATAAGTGCTTGGCGGACTCCTTTTAAAAGAAGAGTTGTGAGGAAGCAAATTGACATAGTTTGTCTTGTAGGTATACTCACGAGGTCGCCTGCGAGAGATGCCCGTATCAATGGGTGATCAACTTCCAGCTGTTGCAACTGCTTCGAGCGAGTTCGGCGAGCAATGGCGGCGTCGTCCGGGTGTTATGGCCAGCCCTCTCCCTACGAGGGCCTTGGGGAGCTTTCGAAGCTTGAGGAGTCTTGGCGCTTCCGTTTGTGGAAGATTTGGCTTGCCGTCAAGGTGCCGAGGAGGCTTGGGCCATGGTGAAGGCAGCGTTACAGAAGGCGGATCCCAACCACATGGCGAGTTGGACGGTGGGGCCCGATGGGAAGGAGATCCTGTGAGTTTAGCGTCTGACCAAGTAGAGTTGGCTGCTAAATTTTCCCCAGCAGGACTATAAATTAGACAGCTGACTGTAAGAGGCGGGATTGAGGAGGAATACAATCGATAAATTTGACAATGTATGTTTTCCTTTAAAGTGACATTTGAAATGCCTTCTAGCGGATTGTAGATCGTTTGTCTTTGCCGACCTTTTAGCTTCAACCTCGGGACCCTAGAGTCGGGTGTGTCGAATACCTTTTGTTAAGAAACAACCATGGTATGCATGGAGACCCGGCGTAGGGGTCATTAGTGCTTTATCGGACAAGTGCCCAACTAGTTATGTTATATTACATGGTTAGTAAGAAACATCTTCCGGGGAGAATAGTTTAGTTAAGGGTTCCTTTCACTGGGAGGCATGCCCTAAAGTGCATGTCGGACTGCAAAAGCGAGAAAAACATCTGAGGCGGATAAGTAAATAGGTAAAAGTCATCTTTTAAGTCACCGACCGAATATTCCCTTAAACGCTAGCTTTCGGCTTCACCCGGTCGAGGTACACATCCGGTGACCAGCGATAAAAATCGCAGAGGTGCTCTCTTTACCTCCTAGCCGAACAATCGGGAGCGTAGGGGTAAGCACGGAGCGAGCAACCCTGCTTGGCCAAAACTTAAGTCATATCGATGCATATAATGGTGAGTAAAAGGTACATGTGGAAGCTTGACACATGTGCTGGGTATGAAAACCCTTATAATTGAGCTTACGTAAAAGAAGCCCGGGAATAATGAGTGCGGATGGCACATCATGTGTATCACGAAAAATGCGAAAATAGGCCCATAAGGGCTTTTGAATAAAAAGGTATGAAAAGGAAACAAAAAGACAGCGAAGTGTAAAAAGTTTGGGCGGGGAAGGGGCGAACTCTTAGTCGGCGCTAGGCATAGAATCGTCGGAGGTGGGCTGCGTTCCATGGGTTCGGCTCGAGTCGGTTATCTGACGCATTTCGTAGATGGTATGCTCCGCCGGTCAGGACTTGATCGATAATGAAGGGCCCTCCCATTTGGGCGTGAGCTTGTCCTTTTTCTTGTCTGGCAGGCGTAGAACTAGTTCACCAACATTGTAAGTCTTGGCCCGTACTTCTCTGCTTTCATATCTTCGGGCCTGCTGCTGATAAAATGCGGAACGAGCCTTCGCGACATCGCGTTCTTCCTCCAATGTGTCCAAGCTGTCATGCCGATCGAGCTCGGCCTCTCTTTCCTCGTACATGCGCACTCGAGGTGAGTCATGAATGATGTCGCAGGGCAAGATTGCCTCTGCGCCGTATACCATAAAAATGGTATGAATCCGGTAATGCGGTTAGGCGTTTTCCGCAGCCCCAGTCTGGTCGAGCTCCTCGACCGGTCGTGTCGGTTTAGTAAGTGACCGCACTAGTGCGGGCTTAATGCCGCTCATTATTAGACCATTTGCTCGTTCCACTTGACCGTTGGTTTGAGGGTGATAGGCTGAGCGTAGTCAAGCTTGATGCCCATATTTTTGCACCATGACTTAACCTCGTCGGCTGTGAAATTCGTGCGTTGTCGGTGATGATCTTTGTGGGGACTCCGTGGCGGTGTACTACCCGGATATAAAGTCTATCACAGGTCCGGACTCTACCGTTTTGACGGTTTGGCCTCTATCCATTTGGTGAATTTATCCACCATGACCAATAGGTATCTTTGCTTGTGGGTTCCCCCTTTTGGGGTCCAACCATGTCAAGCCCCGGACATAAGCGGCCGGAGTAATTGGTATAGTTTTGAGGCGGTGGGTGGCATGTAGCTCTGATTAGCAAGGTGACAACCAAGCATTTCTGGACTAAGTCACGAGCATCTGCCGGGCCGTCGGCCAAGAAAATCCTATCTGGAATGCCTTTCCAACAAGGGCCGGGCTGCGCGTGGTGTACGCCTAGTCCGGCATGAATTTCAGCTGGAGGTTTCGCCCTTCCTCTTGAGATACACATTTGAAGGACTCGGTTGTACTTTTCTTATAAAGTTCTCCCTCATGGACCTTGTAGGCTTTCGATCGCGGACTATCAGCGGGCCTCGTTTTGGTCTTGGGAAGTTCTGCCTAAGCAAGTAGGCTAGGAAAGGTTACGTCGCAGGCGATTCTGCCATTATGGCGTGAAATTTGAAGGTGTTATGTCATCGGCTGAATTGCCGATTGGCGCGGTTTTTCGGTTTGTCACTTCGGGCTCCTCTTCCCATAATGCGGATGGCGAAAAGCCGTTCGAGGAAAGATATTTGGAGGGACAGCATCACGTTTGGCACCGATGTGTGCCAGTACGTCGGCCGCTTGGTTGTTATCACGGGCTATGTGATGGAATTCGAGTCCTTCAAACCGAGCTGACATTTTTAGGACAACGTTTCGATATGCTGCCATTTTTGGATCCTTGGGGTCGAAGTCTCCGTTTATTTGGGATATTGCAATGTTTGAATGCCCGCGCACCTCTAGGCATTGAATGCCCATGGAGACTGCCATCCGGAAACCATGTAACAGGGCCTCGTATTCGGCTGCATTGTTGGAGTCCGTGTACATTATTTGAAGTACATCTTGGGTGTGTCTCCGGTTAGGGGCGTCAATCTGACCTTGACCCTAGTCCGGCCAACATTTTAGAGCCGTTGAAATGCATAGTCAATTGGAGTATCGCCGTACTCTTTAGGGAGTTCGGCGGTCCGATCGGCGACAAAGTCAGCGAACTTGTGACTTTATAGCCGCTTGAGGTTTGTAAGTTATGTCGAATGGTAAGAGCTCAATGGCCCATTTGCAATCCTGCCCGTTCGTCGCGGTTATTTATAATGTCATTGAGTGGTACTTGAGAGGCCCTTTGTTATCGAACACTCTTGAAAGTAGTGCGGAGCTTCGGGCGCCATGAACACCGTGTATGCTATCTTCGATAGTGCGGGTAGCAGGACTTGCGGGGGTTAACACGGTGGATACATAATACACTGGTTTTGAAGAGAATTTGTGCCCTACATCTCTCGTTAAACAGCGAGGACCGCGCTTACAACTTGATGCGTTGCTGCGATGTATAACAACATTGGTTCGCCCAGTTAGGCGCAGCGGACAGTTGTTGTTGCTACTTGGTAAACTTCGCCGAGTCAGCGGATTGTTAAGCTTTTCGCATATTGTTTGATCGCGGTCTCATTATTGATACCGTCTGGTCTTGTTGGAGTGGTTTCCGGGGCTAGGAGCTCCTCGCCACTTTTGGCCACTGCCGTAATATCAACATGCTTTCGAAGGCTATGTGTTGGGGCGGCTCCCTACGTACTATAAACTTACGGGGTCCATTGAGCCATCCCTCGATGCGGTTTTCGTGACCCTTATTGGGTTTTGCTTTTCTTTTTTATACGGGGCCAGTGTGAGGCACCCTTTTATTGCGGACTGGGGTTGGGGCGGATTATCCCAAAATTGGTTTCGGTTTTCGGAAACTCTCAATCGCACCGTACTTTCGTACTATGGGCCTTGGATCGGAAAGCGTGTAGTTTTTGCGACGATCGATGGCGTTCGATATTCCTGTCGTGCAATTATTGCAGAAAATTGAGATTGCGTTTTCCTCTCGGCAGTCCTTTATCCTGTCCATAACCGGGAGAATCTAGCCCGATAGTGATGTCTTTGTTTCAGCGGGCTCTTGCGGATTAGAGATAGATCGCATATATGCAGGCGGGTGGGTGGACTAAAGTCCGGATCCTGCCCATCTTGGGGCTCGAAAGGCGAGGAGTTTCGAATTTGGAAGCTTGGGTTCTGGACACGATCCAGTGAGTCGGGCGATGCACCGTTTTAAGTTCAATGCTCAATCGGTCCGTCCTCGCGGAAATCCGGCATGGAGGGTTCGAAATCTGGACATGAATAGTTTTCAATACGGCGAAGGGTTGCGTATTGCTCCTCTACCAACTGACGTGGTGGGTGGCACAGGAAGTTAATCTCTCTCAGATTGGTTTAAGCCCAATCTGGTTGTAGTCGTAGTGACTCCCGAGCGGCGTCTGATCAAGAGCTCATTAATGGCGAGAGCTCTATTGGATCAAGCTGATTCGGCGACTTTTCGGTGAGCGAATTGCCGGCGACTTGAAAGCCATTGTCGAGCGGCGGCGGACGGTGATCATAAAAACCACCTAGCGGATAGTTTGGCGATGGCCAAGGCCCCTTCGGTGAAAACCGTCTTTGAAGAGGGTGGAGGCATCCGCCCTATCGGTGGCGACACGAGAGGAACTCTCAATGAAAGCACCAATGTCGGTGTCAAAACGGCGAATCTCGGTGAGGGGTCCCGAACTGTTTGTCTAAGCGGATGGTAGCGGAGATGAGGACACGATGTTTTACCGAGTTCGGACCCTCTCGATGGAGGTAAAACCCTACGTCTGCTTGATTAATATTGATGATATGGGTAGTACAGAGTGGATGTACCTCGAGATAAGGAGGCTAAACCTAAGGCTAGCCTATGGTATGATTGTTGTAATGTATGTTGTCCTACGGACTAAAGCCCTGCAGTTTATATAGACAGGAGGAGGCTAGGGTTACCAGATCGGTTACAATGGTAGGAGATCTACATATCTGTATCACCAAGCTTGCCTTCCACGCCATGGAAAGTGCCATCGGACACGGGGCGGAGTCTTCAATCTTGTATCTTCGTACTCTTGGAGTCGGCGGATGATGATAGTCCGGCTGTCCGGACACCCCTAGTCGAGACTCCTCGGTGGGCTGACTTGACCTCTCCTTTTCAGCTCAAGCGAGGAAGAAGAAGAGTAAGCTTCCTGTTATACTTATAGTTCTTCAATTTTGCAGTTTACATCTTCTATCGATCGCTTTACTGCGAGCAGATTCCTTTTGAGGACCCTGGCGGAGAGGCGGCAAAAAGAGCCAAGGCTCGGTGATTGTCATCGAGGCGAGCCTGCTGCGGCAGCGAGGCGCGCCAGATTCCTGCCGGACCGCAACTACTCTCGAAGCAGCCCCAGCGCAGCCCCAGCGTAAGTATATGATTTACTTCCCATTTGTTAGGCGCATGGGTGTTCTTTCTTCTTGATATCGACTCTTGGTTTGTTTGTGTAGGAAGCGAACAACCGCCAAAGCCTCCGGAAGCCGCCTCACGAGATGCTATCTGCTTGACTACGCCGCCAAGGGCGGTTCCCGGCAAGGAGGCGTTCTCGGCATGGGAGAAGTCCCGACAAGGAGGAATCTCCGGCAAGGAGGAGTCTCGACAAGGGCAGCACCAGCAACCCCATTGGCGGTGCCATATTTGTAGATCGATCTGGTAATCCCTTGCTTGAAACTTCCCTTGGGTTCTTCTTCGATTTTCTTTTGGATATTTGCTTGACTTTTCTCCCTCTTCGGCCTTGGATCCACCTTCCACGGGCCGATGGAGACCGAGGCCACCGGCAAGGAAAGCAGCAGCAACAACAGCAGCCGCGCCGCCACTAAAGAAGGGCCGGCAGCGATGATCCTGCCCGGCAAAGAGGCTGCCAAAGCTCTTGGCGCGAGGAGTTGGCGAGTCCGCGATCGCCTTGATGACCTGAGGCGCGGAGGCGCAAGGCGCTACACCGACCGCCGATCCCTCCGCCGCTGATGCAGCGCCAAGCTCCGAAGAGCCCCAGCCCGGCGCCTACTTGAAGGCCGGCGACGGTGTCTTCGTCAAGCTCCCCTGGGCTTCAAGCTCCAGGGCGCCGGTTGAAGGAGAGACCTTTGATGGAGAAGTGCTCGCCTCTGCTGGGCTGACACTGGTTAACGCGCCGAGCAATAGCAGCGGTGAGTCTGAGGAGGACCAGCTGCTCCGGAAGCTGGTGTCACTCTACCGCGCCCGACAAGCCAAAGTGGAATCCTGGGCGCTTGTCGCGATGAGGAGAAAATATTGAAGCGGAGGAGCTCGGGAGCATAATCAGGAAGCCCTCGATCCATTGCGAGGAGGCGGGCGCAGCTTCGTCGGCCTTGAAAGCCTTCTTCCTTGAGAAGGCGAAGCTGAAAAACAATGATGGCTTGCCGCCGAGGAGTTGTTCTTGGCGGGAAGGCGAGGTGGCGCAGTGAAAATCAATCTGGATAGCCACGAGGAGCTTGCAGCGGGAAGCGAACATTTGGCGGGGCTCTCAAGGAAGCAAGGGCGCAGACCGCATCTGCGAGCCGCCAGAAGGAGTTGCGAGATGAAGGTATGCGCAGCTAGAGGCCGATCTCAAAGGCGAGGATGAAGAGCTTGCAGCTCAAGCTCAAGCGCGTGAAGGCGCCCTTGCCCATGGCGAGCTATAGGGCTGTCTCGTGAGAAGGGCAAAAACTTAAGCGCCGCCAAGGACTCAACGCCGATCTTGAATTAAAGCTGGCCACACTGCCCAGGCTGGGCGGCCAAGGAGGCGGGGCGTGGCCTTGAAGGAGAGATCAAGGGCAATGAAGCGCTCTTGTGAAGTCTGCGAGACCAGAACACCTTTAGGGAGGCGGTGGAGCTACAGACGAGAGGGCCTCGTGAACATCGCTTGATCATTGCGAGGCTGGTGCAGTGGGGGTGGAGGATCTCGGGTATTCCTCAGCGAGAACCTCCAACCCAGCGCCAAGCTCACTTTGTTCTTCAAGGCGTGGCGGCGGCTCTCTAAGCGGCTTCAGAGAAGATCCCAAAGCAGTGGCCGGCGGAGTCGCGCACGATCTGTGAGGAGTTACGGAGAAAGGTCTTTGGTGAAGGTGGCCTTCGCAACCTAGGCCTCAACCTCACTGGCGTCCTCAAGAAGCTGCCGGCAGATGCTGATATGGAAGCGCTCAAGGCCCTTGTCGCACCTATTGTGGACAAGGTGAATGATGTCAGGAGGGTTGATGGTGGCCGCGTAGATTAGGCCGCCCGTTTCCTCCTTTTCTTGCCGCTGCTGATCATGTTGCGAGAACAATTTATTAGAGCCGCGACAAGTTACCTTGTAATATAACTTTATTTTGGGTATCGACTACTATGTTATTTCCTTTACTTGATTCCTTCCTTTGTATGTTTTTGCCCTACGCTTTCAGGGAACTTGCCGGCGTAGGCACCTTAACTTATGGTTGAGTCGGAACATCGGCCTTCTTTGGTGGTGCCGCTTCTGACAAGAAACCTTATGCAACTAATTAAATAACACACTTAAATTGTTGGCGGACTCGAAACAAAGTAAGGCGCAACTAGCTTCTGAGTTGGTTCCTCCGTGCACGGTTTTCCATAAAGCAGTCGTTCAAGGAAGATAACTTAAAAAATTTAAACTGATTGCTCAAACTTTGGCAACTTAGCTTTTATGTCGTTTGCTTCCTGGTAAGGCTAGACTTTCTTGGACGACACCTGGTCCACACCATTATCTTCTCCTTCCCCCCAGCAAACTTGTGCGCGAGGGAACCTTTCCCTTTTCTTGAGAAAAAGAAAGAAGAGAAAATAAAGATATGGAGCCTTATGGCTCGTTATTGCTCTACCGGGGTAGGTGCTGCTGGGTGTCGGATAATACATGCAAAAATAGAAAGCATGAAATTGACAAGATGTGCGGAGCACATGAGCTTTGTTATGCAGAAGTGCGCCCGGCTTTGTACAAAGGTTACATGCAATAGCGGCAAGGCTTGTACAAAAGGTGGTTGCGGAGCAGGTTCCGGCAAGCCATCTCTGAGTAAAACTTACGAAGATGCTCAATGTTCAGTGTTGCTCACGAAATGCCATCTTTGGTCTCAAAGCGGACGGTAGCGGGCCTAGTGACTCATTTCACCCGGTAAGGGCCTTCCCCTTAAGCGTCAACTTCGTTGGAATTCTTGGCGGAATGAGCAGCGAAGAACAAAATTCGCCTTCCTCGAGACTTCTAGCATTAACTGCGGCTATGGTAGTGGCGCCAAAGCTTCTTAATGTGAGCAGCTTCGTATAAGCAGCTGAAGGCGGTCTTCCTCAAGGGCAGCACATCATCTTGCCGCAGCTGCTCTTGCTCAAGCTCATCATAGCGAGCACTCGGCGACCCGTATCTGAGTTCCGTGGGGAGAACTGCCTCTGCTCCATAAACTAGGCGAAAGGTGTCGGCGGTGGCTCGATTTGGCGTCATCCTGATCGACCAAAGAACCACCGGCAACTCCTCGATCCAGTTCTTTCCGCACTTGTGCAGCCTTTCGAAAGTCCTGGTCTTGAGCCCGCGCAGCACTTCAGCATTTGCCCTCTCCACTTGACCGTTGCTTCTCGGGTGAGCAACAGAAGTGAAGCAGACCTTGGCGCCAAGATCTTGGACGTACTGCATGAAGGTGCGGCTCGTGAACTGCGTGCCGTTTTCGGTGATGACCTTGTTAGGTACCCCGAAACGTCAAACAATCGACCTGAAGAACTTGACTGCTGACTGTGCTGTCACCTTCCTCACTGCTTCCACTTCCGGCCACTTTGTGAACTTGCCGATTGCAACTTACAAGTACTCAAAGCCCCCGACAGCTCGGGGAAAGGGCCCGAGGATATCGAGCCCCAGACCAAAAATGGCCAGGATAAAGGGATCGTCTGTTGAGCTTGAGCTGGCTGGTGTATTTGCTTGGAATGGAATTGGCACGCTTCACACTTGGTTACTTGTGCAGTTGCATCCTGGTGGGCTGTCGACCAAAAGAAACCTTCTTAGGAGCCTTGAAGCAAGTGCTCTTCTTGTAATGTGGTGACCACATATGCCTCCATGTATCTCTGCCAACAGCTCTTGTTCGTCTTCCCGGGGAATACACTTCAATTTCACGCCGTTGAGTCTCCTTCTGTACAGAATGTCATCGACAAACTGGTACATACTTATTTGTGAGCTACTCTTTCCGCTTCTTCTTGCTCTTGAGAAGCTCTCACATCTGAAGGAAATGGACAATCTATTGCGCCCATGCTAGAGCTTGCGGCTCGACAACAAGGACCAAAGGCACATATCTGCTGCTTGGGAACATCCGCTTCTATGGCAGAACACTGCGGCTCGGCGGAGCTTGATGTTCCCGGCAAGCTTGCGAAGCAACACTCGTCGGGGCGTGCGCTTCAGCGGAACAAGCCCTAAGGCTTGTCGAATGAACTGCTCCTCAACACCTTGGTGTTGATCTTGGGGACAAGCGGCGGCTTGGAGCTCTGCGGAAAATAGTCACGAAATCAACTTCCTCTTTTGCTCTGTCCGGTTGATGGTGTTACAGACGGTTGAGTCGGTTTGAGCACAAAGATCCCTGGTTCCTGAGTAACTTTAGTGCAGCGCACTTGACGAGCCATCGGCAATGTCGTTCGAGCTCTCGGAACATGTTCCATCTGAGTCGTCAAAGTGCTCTTCTTTTCTCGCCGTCAACATATAGGCTTCCATCAACCGACTCTGATAGCTCTTGTTCACTTGGCGGACGACAAGCTGCGAGTCACCCCTGATAATGAGCTTCTTGATCCCAAGGTCTGGTGCGATCCTGAGACCGGCAAGCAAACCTTCATACTCTGCAGTATTGTTTGTCGCTTGCTCCTTGGGAAAGTGCATCTGGACTAGGTACTTGAGGTGCTCTCCGGTGGGCGCGACAAGCAGCACGCCCGCACAGGCGCCTTGCAGCGAGAAGGCACCATCAAAGTACATGATCCATTCTTTGCTTCCTTCTTTGACGGGGACGCTCGTTTCTGGAATCTCTTCATCTGGTGTTGGCGTCCACTCTGCTATGAATTCTGCCAATGCCCGGCTCTGGATAGTTGAAGTGCTCTCAAACTTAAGGCCATAGCAGCGGTTCAGTGCCCACTCAACAATCACACTGTTGCTTACGGATTCTGCAGTATCCTCTTGAGCGGAAAGCAAGTGACAATTGTGATCTTATGTGCACGGAAGTAATGGCGCAGCTTTCTCGAGGCCATGAGAAGGCAGCAACAACGCACACAGTACCTTGACCTAGCCCCTGCGAAGAGGCCGACAAAATAAAGTGGCGCTGCACCATTTTCTTCTGTTTCTCCTCGTACTGTGAATCGATCCTTATCGGGACGAGCTTGTCGGGAAGCCCCACAGCTTGCCATTTGGATGCATCTGCTTTGCGGTATGGCTCATCATCCGCCTCCCTCTCGCTACTAAGCAGCACTAACCACTTGATTGGTTGCCGCTAAGTATAGCAACTTCTCTTGTGGCTTAGGTGCGACAAGTATTGGAGTGGAGGAAAGGTATCTCTTTAAGTCTGCGGCATAGCCTCCGCTTCGAGTCCATTTCATTGGACTGCCTTTTCAATATTTTGAAAAATGGCGAGTGCGCTCAGCAGAACTTAGAGATAAACTTCTTTGAGAGCAGCCACGCAAAGCAAGCCTTGTACATCCTTGGCCGGTGCTTCAATCTGCTCAATTCCTCTTTGAGACACGAAGAACCGAGAAGCTTGCGGAAGGACTCCAAACCGCACTTCTCGGGGTTAAGCTTGAGGTTGATCTTGCGCAGATTTGCAAAAGTTTCATCTAAATCTTGGATCAGGGTTGCCTTGTCCTTGCTCTTGACCACTATGTCATCCATGTAAGCTTCTACATTTCTGTGCAACTATGGCTCAAAAGCGTCATGGACTACCCTTGCAAATGTTGAACCAGCATTCTTCAAACAGAAAGGCATCCGTACAAAACAATATGTGCCACATGGAGTGATGAATGCGGTCTTCTCTTCATCTTCTTCTGCCATGAAGATCTGATGATATCCTGAATACGCGTCAAGAAATGAAAGCAGGTCACATCCGGCAGTGGAGTCAACAATCTGGTCAATACGCGGCAAGGGAAATGGGTCTTTGGGACAAGCTTTATTAACATCGGTAAAGTCGATACAAAGCCTCCATTTCCCGTTTGCCTTGCTTGCCGCGACTACTGAGATTGGCCAACCACATAGGATGGAGCACTCCTCTGACAAGGCCTGCTGCTTCCAACTTCTTGACATCTTCTGCAATGAATTCTTGGCGCTCTACTACTTGTTTCCTGACCTTCTGCTTGACGGGCCGCACATGAGGACAGATGGTAAGATGGTGCTCAATTACTCACAGGAACACAGGGGATGTCGAGGCGGTTGCCAGCGAACACGTCGGCGTTCGCCCGGAGAAACAGCGGCGCTTTCCTATTTAGGGTCAAGCGTGGCACTGACGGTGAAGGTACCACCAGTGCCATCCTCCTTGGCGGGCACCTTCTTGGTCTCTGGTTGAGCTGCCTTTGCCTTCTTACACTTGCCGGTGGAGCTCGTTGGTGCGTCCTCGACGGTAGCGCAGCACTCCGAAGAGGTGCGCTTGCCGGAGTGGGCATTAGAGCTCTTGGCGGACTTGGTCTTCTTCTTTCCCGGGAGCTTCAGCGGCAAGTGTTTCTTGATCTGCTGCGGCTGCGGCTTCCCGATAGATCTTGTCGGTGCGAGATAAGAGCATCCTTCTTGTCACCGAGGGCGAGATGACCTGCTCGGACCGGCATCTTCGATCTGTTATGCGCATAGTGAGGCGGCCATGAATTTGGCGAGTCTTTGGGCGGCCAGTATCCCATTGTAAAGCAATCGAAAATCAGCGGCGTCAAAGTGACCCTCTCGATCCTGAAGTTCAGCTTGCTGCCAAATATTACCGACAACATGATCTTCCCCTTGACTTGCTCCTTCCGTATTGATTCCTTGGAATGTTCCGGTCTCTTCGAGCTCGCTGTCGGGGATCTGGAGTTTCTGGAGTACCGCAGAAGAGACCAGGTTCAAGCCGGCCACGCCATCAACTAGCATCTTTGTGACCTTGAGGTTGCGAATAGTTGGTGAAACCAACATCGGCAAGCACCCGACCGCAGTTATGCGATCAGGGTGGTCCTCAATATCAAAGATGATAGGCGTCTTGAAGCCACCGGAGGCTGCGTGACTCAGCTGGTGGTTCTTTGCATTAACCCGGCGCACCTTGTTTGAGCTGGCGGTGCGAAGAATGCAGAGAAGCACCGCCATCAACGCACAGGACCTCTGTGGCTTTCTGAAACTTCTGCTCGTCGGCCTCATCATCATCCATTTCTTCATCATCGCCTTCATCTTCATCCTTGTCGCGGCCGCGGGGAGGTCTGTCTCCCCGGCCGGGACGCTTCTTGCCGGATCCTCCAGTACCTTCTTGGGCCTTCTCCTTGTCGCGTCACTCGTACTCAGCTTTCTGCTGTTCGACAGGCTGCTCAACCTTCTTGCAACTCACGGAGATCATGGCCCTTAGTGCGGTGGATCTTGCAATACTGACTTGCCGAACCGTCACCTTATCGGCGGCCGCCACAGCCCTCGCCCGGAGCTACCGACTTTGGCTTTCTCGGCGCCACCTCCGTTCTTGGGACTACTCAACAACTATGCGTCTTTGCCTTTCCTCTTTACTGTTGTTCGCTGCGGTTTTCCTTGCAGGGCAGCATCCTCCTTGTCGAGATCCTCCTGTTCCTGCATTCTCTCGAGTCCCTCCCTTCCTTGCGTGCACACTTGCCGGCCGGGCGTATAGCTCATGAGCGTCTACGATCTTCCACATCGCCATCTCCTCCGCATCCTGCGGTTTTACGCGTTCTGATGGAGCAGCGATGACATGGCCAGGGGTGGACATCTGGGATGTTGCGTTGTACATGGCTGAATCTCTGAATATACTTGCGAGGCTCTCCTTCGTGCAGGCGGCGGATGAAGATCGCTCTCTTAGCCATGAGGCTTGTGGCGCCTATAAAGCGCCGACAAAGCTGATAGCACAGATCTGCCATGAGGATATGGAGTTGTCCGGCAAGTGCATGAGCAGAGGATCGACATTGGGCTTGAGCACCGTGGGAAGTAGTTGGCAAGGATCTTGTCGTTCGCCCCCGACGGCTTGCACCGCGATGGTGTAGAATCTTTGAGGAACTCAAGCGGATGCAACCTGCCGTCGTACTTCTTTAATGCGTCGGCAGAAATTCTTTGTCTGGGCCCGGGACTTGCCGCAGCTCACGAGTGAGCAGGGCAACCTACGCGTCTGACAAGTCGCTGGTTCCCCAGGCGCATGCATGTCGACAGCGGGCCCAGTAGCGGCTAGTGCGATTGATGCAGCGCTTCTCTTGGTAGCAGATCGGTCTGGCGTCTTCTTGCTGCCGTTCTGAAGAACTTGGCGCTGATCGCGGCGAGCTCGCGGATCCGACGATCACGATGGAGTCATTGTCGAGGTTGACCAGTGGTCGGCGATCTTGGCCTTCGGGGTGGAGAGTGCATGGTGGTTGCGCCCCCTCCAGTTTTGTCGCCATCGGCTCGCGCCTGGGCGTCTTGCCGCGGCTTTGATGTGCTCGGTTGCCAGGGAGTGTCGCCGTTGGCGAAGCCGATGAGACTCTGAATGGTGGCCCTCCAATCATCGATCTTGTCCGCCATTGGAGGGTAATCCAGGAGCAGTTCAGCTCGGGCCAACACTTCTTCTGGAGTCTTGGGAGGCGGTGGTGAACGGTGCGAGGAGCGGGATATGCTCGAACTTCTAACTGTGTTAGAAGGAGCAGCATCTCGTCCAGGCGACCGTGCGGCGCTTCGTGCCGACATGTTGGCATGCATGCTGGTCTTGAGCATCGAGATGCACCAACTTGGCCTTGGCCGCATGAGCGTATGGTACGCGTGTACCATGGCCTTTGTCGATCGCCTCTGAAATGGGCGCGGTGCATATCATCTGCCGAGGTTTGTGCGGCCTTGTCCTTGGACTGGGCAGCATGAGCTCCCCCTAAATCGGCGCCCGTTCCTCCGTCGGCGTCTACCCCACCACCTACTTGCTCGGTGGTGGTGGGTTCGGCAGCAGACGGAGCAGCCACCTCCGAAGCCTTCTTCTTGATGGCATGTCAATGAAGATGCGAAGATCTAGCTTCGTGTGAGCAGCGGATCAGGTTCACACAACCTTGGCGCCCTACAGCGCGCCAAAGATGTTGTGGGAGCGAACACCTATGGGACGGGCCCCTTTTGGTCGTGAAGGCGGAGAATCGCGAAGAAGCAGATCGGCGAAGCACCACGGCGATTTTACCTGGCGAAGCTCTCGGGAGATAATACTCCTCTGCTGCTTTGTGAATTGTATTGCCTTCTCGCTCGAGGCGTGGCGTTTTCTAGTTTGAATGCTTGAACACCCCCTACGTTGCGCATGGGCCTCCTTTTATCGCTCAAGGGGTCGCGGCCGAGCGGCGTAAGCGAAAAAGCGTAAAAGATGTGGTTGGTACAACTACTTATGCGATGCACCATACCTAACCACGATGGCGGGGGACAAAAGCATTAAATGCCGTCTGTGTAGCCCAAGCGGTGCGAAGCGACCGTTAGAGGCGCCACCGCTTCCCCGCGATGGCCATCTTGTGCGTCTCCGCTTGCCACCTCGCACACTTCTTCTACGACTTCTTGCCACCTGGCGCTGCGAGGAAGGTCTCGAGGCGACACGTTGGTTGATCTTATTTGGGCCTTGAGAAGCAAAAGTAATGTAACTTTGCGCGGCAAGTGCCTTACCGCGGTTGTTGTCTTCTTAGGGCCTTGCCGGGGCGGTAGCGTTGCGGCAAGTTCCATGAAATGCTTTGGTTGGCCTTCGGCAAGCTCCTCTTTAGGGGCCTTGACTTCTTCAGCAAGCTCCTCGTCACGGGGCCTTAGGGAAGCGAGCCGTCTGTGTCGAGGACTTCCATTGCGCTTAGAGCACGGACTGTCTGCTGGGCGCTTGGCAGCGCTTCCATGGATGAAAAACACCATACTCTTATGAGTGCGGTGATTGAAGGTTTAAATCCACAAGGCGGACTAGCAAACACTCCACCTCTGATAGGCTTTGAGGTAAGAGATAATTACCACCCGATAGGTAGTAGCCCCTGATACTCTATTTGGTGTTCGGAAAGAAAAGCCAAACGGAGGGTCAATTATAATCCGTAGGAGTCTAATAGCAAGTGTGAATGTGAACAAGCAGGCTGTGCTACTAGCCGCTGCTGCCCGCACAGCCGAGGTTGCCGAACTAAAGCGGGACCTGGAGCAGGCACCGGGAGAGCTCGACCTCACGAAGAGGCAGCTCGAAGAGAACAAGGGTAAGTGATTCCCCGCTCTTATGTGTTTAAGGATAGACAAAATTGGTTAGCCTAACGTCAAAGCGTCGTGACTGTGTAACAGGGGCCACCGCCGAAGTGGCGTCCCTGAAGAAAGTGTTGTCCGAGGCCGAAGACAAGGCGGCCTTGGAATGCATGGAGCACGAAAAGCAAAGTGCTAGAGTGGGTGAGGTGCAGCAAGAGCTCTGGGACCTCGGCAAGAAGTTCGAGTCCGTGGAGCATGATCTGAAGATGAAAGAGGCCGAGCTTGCGAAGGCCCTTGTGAAATATGAAAGGCCAAGGCGAAGCCGATAAGGCCTGTTGAAATCCGAGGGAGGCCAAAAGGATGGCGGCGGGTAGAAATTCTTTATGCAAAGCAAACATGTGGAGGAGGCATTTCTTTTACTTACAATTGGAGCTCTCGAGAGGCATTCGTGAATCTCCCATGCAGCGTATCACATGCTGAAGTTCTACCATGCCGGGAGGAGCTCAGCGGAGGCTGTTGCGGTCCCATATCTTGGGGCGAACACCCAATGCCTCTGGTGACCAGCTGAAGCGGTTAGTCGAACTCCCATGGCGATTATCGGTGTCAAAACCGTGGCGGATCTCGGGTAGGGGTCCCAAGCTGTGCGTCTAGGCGGATGGTAACAGGGAGACAAGGGACTCGGTGTTTTACCCAGGTTTGGGCCCTCTCTATGGAGGTAAACCCTACTCACCTTGATTGATATTGATTATATGGGTAGTACAGAGTGGCTCTACCACGAGATCAAGGAGGCTAAACCTAGAAGCTAGCCTATGGTATGATTGTTGTAATGG
>JAHHZJ010002447.1:0-40238 GCA_021437245.1 Aegilops speltoides
ATCAAACTATGGTGTTCCGGCGGTAATAATTGTGAAACAATTTCCACAATGTCTTAATTGCGTGCCAAAGCTCGTAACTCAGATACTCATCTCTATGATCATATCATAGACATTTCATCCTCTTGTCACGATGATCTTCAACTTCACTCTGAAATTACTTGAACCATTCAATAATTCAGACTTGTGTTTCATCAAGTAAATATACTCTACATCTACTCGAATCATCGTGAAGTAAGAACATAACGATATTCACTTTGCATGCCTCGGCACTCATTGGATTTGCACATCAAAATGTGTTACTTCCAACAAGTTGCTATCTTGTTCCATCTTCTTGAAATCGAGGCTTTTTAGTCATCTTGCCCATGTGGTATAATTTGCATATCTCAAGTGATTCAAAATCAAGTGAGTCCAAAGCGATCCATCGCATGGAGTTTCTTCATGCGTATACACCAATAGACATGGTTAGCATGTCTCAAACTTTTCAAAAGCAGAGTGAGTCAAAGATCCATCAACATGGAGCTTCTTCATCGTTTTATACCAATATGACTTACATGGCGATTGCCACAAGTGAGTGGTACTATCATTACTATCTTATATCTTTTGGCATGAAAATGTGTATCACTACGATCGAGATTCAATAAACCATTCCTTTAGGTGCAAGACCATTGAAGGTATTATTCAAATAAGCGAGTAACCATTATTCTCCTTAAATGAATAACCGTATTGCAATAGACATAATCCAATCATGTTTATGCTCAGCGCAAACACCAAATTACAATTATTCAGGTTTAATACTAATCTTGATTGTAGAGAGGCGTGCGATGTTTGATCACATCAAACTTGGAAACACTTCAACGCATATCGTCGGCTCCCTTTAGCTAGTCTCCGTTTATGCCGTAGCTCTTTTATTTGAGTTACTAACACTTAGCAACCGAACCGGTATCTTAATACCCTGGTGCTACTCTGAGTACTAGTAAAGTACACATTAACATAATGTATATCTAATATACTTCTATCGACCTTGCCACCTTCTCATCTACCAAGTATCTAGGGCAATTCTGCTCCGATGGTTGTTCCCCTTATTACGAAGCACTTAGTCTCGGGTTTGGGTTCAACGTTGGGTTTCTTCACTAGAGGGCAGCTGATTTGCCATTTCATGAAGTATCCTTCTTGCCCTTGCCCTTCTTGAAACTAGTGGTTTCACCAACCATCAACAATTGATGCTCCTTCTTGATTTCTACTTTCGCGATTGTCAAACATCGCGAATACCTCAGGATCATCATATCTATCCTGATATGTTATAGCTCATCCACGAAGCTCTAGCAGCTTGGTGGCAATGACTTTGAAGAAACATCACTATCTCATCTGGAAGATCAACTCCCTCAATTCAAGTGATTGTTGCTTTCGGAAAATCTGAGCACAAGCTCAACGATTAAGCTTTTTCCCTAGTTTGCGGGATAAGAAAATTGTCGGAGGTCTTATACCTCTTGGCGTGGGCACGAGCCTGAAATCTCAATTTCAGCCCTCGAAACATCTCATATGTTCATGACGTTTGAAAGCGTCTTTGGTGCCTCAACTCTAAACCGTTTAAGCGAACTATCACGTAGTTATCAAAACATGTATGTCCGATGTTACAACATCCACAAGCAGCGTTTAGGGGTTCAGCACTGCGGCGATGCATTAAGGACATAAGCTTTCTCTTGTCGCATAATTGCTCATCAACTTTCAACTATATTTTCTCTAGGGACATATCTAAGCAGTGGAACTAAAGCGCGAGCATCGCCATAATTTGCAAAGATCTTTTGACTAATGTTCGGGATAATTAAGTTCATCTTATGAACTCCCACTCGAATAGATATCCTCTACGGTCATCTAAGTGATTACATGATCCGAGTCAACTAGGCCGTGTCCGATCATCACATGAGACGGACTAGTCATCATCGGTGAACATCTTCATGTTGATCGTATCCTCCATCGACTCATGCTCGACCTTCGGTCTCCGTGTTCGAGGCCATGTATGCGTACATGCTAGGCTCGTCAAGTTAACCCTAAGTGTTTTGCATGTGTAAAACTGTCTTACACCGTTGTATGTGAGCGTAAGAATCCATCACACCCGATCATCACGTGGTGCTTAGAAGCGACGAACTTTATGCAGCGGTTGCAGTTAGGGAGAACACTTCTTGAAATTTTTATGAGGATCATCTTATTTACTACCGTCGTTCTAAGTAAACAAGATGCATAAACATGATAAACATCACATGCAATCAAATAGTGACATGATATGGCCAATATCATTTTGCTCCTTTGATCTCCATCTTGAGAGCTCCATGATCATCATCGTCACCGGCATGACACCATGAAATCCATCATCATGATCTCCATCATCGTGTCTCCATGAAGTTGTCTCGCCAACTTATTACTTCTACTACTATGGCTACGGTTAGCAATAAAGTAAAGTAATTACATGGCGTTGTTCAATGACACGTGGGTCATACAATAAATTAAGACAACTCCTATGGCTCCTGCCGATTGTCATACTCATCGACATGCAAGTCGTGATTCCTATTACAAGAACATGATCAATCTCATACATCACATATCATTCATCACATTCTTCTTGGCCATATCACATCACATAGCATACCTGCAAAAACAAGTTAGGCGTCCTCTAATTGTTGTTTGCATGTTTTCTGATGGCTGCTATGGGTTTCTAGCAAACGTTTCTTACCTCATAAAACCACAGCGTGATATGACAATTGCTATTTACCCTTCATAAGGACCCTTTTCATCGAATCCGTTCGATTAAGTGGGAGGCGGCACCCGCTAGCCACCTTATGCACCAAGTGCATGTCAATCGGTGGAACTTTGTCTCACGTAGAGTATGTGTAAGGTCTGTCGGGCGCTTCATCCCACAATACCGTCGAAACAAGATTGGACTAGTAGCGGTAAGCATATTTAACAAAATCAACGCCCACAACTACTTTGTGTTCTACTCGTGCAAAGAATCTCGCAATAGACCTAGCTCATGATGCCCTTTGGTGGGGAGCGTGGCAGAAATTCAAAATTTTCCTCGTGTCACCAAGATCTATCTATGGAGAAACCAGCAACGAGGGAAGGAGAGTGCATCTACATACCCTTGTAGATCGCTAAGCGGAGCGTTCAAGAAACGGGGTTGAAGGAGTCGTGCTCGTCGTGATCCAAATCACGGAGATCCTAGTGCGAGCAGACGGCACCTCCGCGTTCAACACTGCGTACAGCCAGTGGCGTCTCCCATGCCTTGATCCAGAAGGAGAGAGGAGAGGTTGAGAAGACTCCATCCAGCAGCAGCCTGACGGGCGTGGTGGTGGTGGAGGCGTGGCAATCTGCGGGGCCGCCAAGCACCGCGGAAGAGCGGGAGGACTTGGGAGGGAGGGCTGCGCGAGAACCGTGTGAAGCTCCCATGCGCCTCCCACTATATAGGGGTGGAGGGCTGGTTCTGCCCTCAAGTCCATTGGGGCGTTGGCCAAGGTGGGAGGAAAGAAATACCATCATTTCCTTCCCAGATTGTTATCCCCCTTTTAGGGATCTTGATCTTATCCCTTTGGGATATGATCTTATTCCTTCTAAGGGGGATCTTGATCTTGCCTTGACCAGGGGTGTGGGGCCTTGCCCCCACTACCCACGTTCATGTGGGTCCCCCATGCAGGTGGGCCCCACTCCGGAACCTTCTAGAACCTTCCGGTACAATACGAAAAATCCCGAACATTTTCGGTGGCCAAAATAGGACTTCCCATATATAAATCTTTACCTCCGGACCATTCCGGAACTCCTCGTGGCGTCACGGGATCTCATCCGGGACTCGAACAACATTCGGTAACCACATACAAACTTCCTTTATAACCCTAAGCGTCGCCAGAACCTTAAGTGTGTAGACTCTACGGGTTCGGGAACCATCTTGAGACATGACCGAGGCGTTCTCGGTCAATAACCAACAGCGGGATCTGGATACCCATGTTGGCTCCCACATATTCCATGATGATCTCATCGGATGAACCACGATGTCAAGGACTCAATCGATCCGTATAAAATTCCCTTTGTCTAGCGGTATTGTACTTGCGAGATTCGATCGTCGGTATACCGATACCTTGTTCAATCTCGTTACCGGCAAGTCTCTTTACTCGTTCCGTAACACATCATCCGTGATCAACCCCTTGGTCACATTGTGCACATATGATGATGTCCTACCGAGTGGGCCTAGAGATACCTCTCCATTTCGGCGGGTGACAAATCCAGTCTCGATTCATGCCAAACCAACAGACACTTTCGGAGATACTGTAGTGCACCTTTATAGCCACCCGATTACGTTGTGGCGTTTGGTACACCAAAGCATTCCTACGGTATCCGGAAGTTGCACAATCTCATGGTCTAAGGAAATGATACTTGACATTAGAAAAGCTTTAGCATCTGAACTACACAATCTTTAGTGCTAGGCTTAGGATTGGGTCTTGTCCATCACATCATTCTCCTAATGATGTGATCCGTTATCAACGACATCCAATGTCCATGGTCAGGAAACCGTAACCATCTATTGATCAACGAGCTAGTCAACTAGAGGCTTACTAGGGACATGGTGTTGTCTATGTATCCACACATGTATCTGAGTTTCCTATCAATACAATTATAGCATGGATAATAAGCGATTATCATGAACAAGGAAATATAATAATAACTAATTTATTATTGCCTCTAGGGCATATTTCCAACACCATCAACAACTGGCAGGCGTGGCGCGTTCACCGCCTGCACTTTTTGGAGCTAGGGCTGGGCCACTGTCCTGCGCTGCGCCAACTCCACCACCAGGGCGGGTGCACCACAGGGTGGCTCGCTTGCGGCATGAGCACACTACAAAGAGCTCATATAAATTTAACTAAGCAATAGTTCAAGAGATCATCACTTATAGTAATTCTCAAGTTATTTTCACTAGCTCATTGCTAAAAAATATTATTTCAACACTCCCGTCGCCACCCAACTTGATGAGCAGTATGACATCAATTGTATATAAGCTATATGACTCTTTCAACAATATGATTCAGGTGGGAGATATGGCGTCAATTGTATCTAAGCAATGTGCAATGTCACCAATTCTGTATATGACATGAAGCAATCCCACAATTCAATGCCATCAATCAATTGTATGCACAAACACATGAACACATACATAGCGATACATTGATTGGAAACATAACAATTTCTTACCTAGCCACAATCATATAAAAACGAACAATGCATGCATAAATCACATGGACGAGAACAATACACATAGCACACTCCAAACCAGTTAATTAGTATTCGGTGTTGTTCATCCATTCACATGGACAAAACAATACACATGGCACACTTCAAATCAGTTTGCATACATATGAAAAAATAATACCCATTGAATTTTGCATAGCCACAATCATATAATAACTTGTATTTTCCTTTCCTTTCATCTACTAATCAGCAGTTATAGTGAATCATGCCTTTGTCATGGATCCAATAGTTAGTTTTCGATGTTGTTCATCCATTCATATAATTGATTATCATTTAGAGAACAGGGTGTGTGTGTTCGGTCATTCATTAATTCTAGAGGTTATCATTTCAGTAATTAACTTCAAATATCCTTTTGTGCTAGTTGTCCTTCAATTAACAATGTATGCACAAGTCACATGGACACAGCGTTACTCATATCACAGTTCAAACATTTGCAAAAATACTACGAGTAGCTTTAACATGGCTGCCATGGGGCGACCTTAGTGAAGAAGAAAGGAGCTCACCTAGAGGTGGTCTCGTAGGTTGGCCGGGTCCGTCGAAGTCGACACCGGCGTGGATGTCTGTCTGCAGCCGGTGAGGTGTTGCGTCTGGTGCTGCGTGGGATGCTGACCGGGGTGGTGTTGCGGACAGGCACACTAGAGATAGAACACGAACTTGGTGAGATATGTAGCTAAGCGGAGGCAAGCCATTACATACAACTCTATAAGAGAGAGATGGGGGAGGGATTGGGAGCAGTATACCTTCTTTGTTGAACTTGAGAGGGAAGGAGTTTAGGGCCCGCCACCTGCTTGCCGTCCGCGACCTCTTCTTTGCTGGATAGTGAGGAAGGGAACACGAGCAGGAGAAGCGAGAGGAGGCGGCGAGGTCGGCACCGAGAGGGCCTTGATTTGGGGACAATTGACCCCTCCCCGACCTTCGCTTACTCTTAGGCTGTGTTTGGTTGAGCTGCAGATTCTATTTTGGGCCGATAGTGGCTGCCATTCCGGATCCATCGATTCCTTTTGGCGGGCGGGCCACAGCCTCCTTGACACAAGACATCCGCGTCTCTTTGCATATCTCATTTCCCAGCAAGACCTATCGGTAGCGGGCGAGGCGTCTAGGAGGAGGAGGAGGAAGAGGAAGAAGGAGCCACCGCGCCGAGGGCATCAGTGCGCCTATCTCTATTGAATATCAAGTTTTCACCACAAGATATCCGCATATCTAGTGCCTTGATATAGTTACTGAGCACCTTGCGGTTGGTCATCTGTTTTTAGCACAAGACATCGGTCTTGGGCGGCGGCGGAGGAGGAGGAGGAGGAGGAGGAGGAGGAGGAGGGAGAATCACCGGCGGCGAGGAGAGAAGGTGCGCCTCTATCGAGTAAGAGAAGGTGCGCCTCTATTGACATTACCTCCTTCTCATGAGGTGGTGAATTATCCTCTAATGAAGATGCACTTTCTACAACTATGAAGCACTAGGGATATTTAAACACAGATTATACACACGGTTCTTAAGCGACTAGTTTAAGACAAAAACAAACTAATGCCAAAAGATCTCAATTACATAATTTAGGGCAGCGGCAGAGTAGAGTCACGCATGCCATCTCAATTAAACAAACTAATGCCAAAAACAAAGCTGTACCCGTCGCTTGCATCCATATTTTGGAATTGTTTCTTGATTCTGACGGTGGTCGACTCTCGTGCGCCATCATCAAGCGATCGAGAACATGCCCTTGCAATCAAATGAGAGAGGATTAGCATTAAATGCGACCGGTGGCGCCACGCACCCGCACCAGTCGGCCTGAACACGCCACGATCGAGTTACAGCAGCTGTATATACTTACTGGTTCCTTCTCACGGACCCGGCGTTGATTTAAATGCGTGTGGAATCGACACCTTGCTCGCTCCCATTGCCGCCATGGCAGAGTTGACAACTTGACGCCGCCCTAGTCGATCTTGCTGCCGCATCTTTGGGACCGGCCAGCACCCATATGAAACGAGGTTGCGGTGGCACGCCACCAGTCCTTTTCAGCGTCTCTGCGCTCCTTGACCTGCTGCGACCGCCACCATGCTCTAGTGACCTTGCTGCAGCGTCTTTGGAACCGAGCAGCGCGATCATCTATGGCGTCTCGTCCCCATTTGTCTCGCCGGCGCTCAGCCCCATCACATACATCGTCGTGGACCAAGACATGGCGGCCATGACTCCGTCTGCCCAAGCACCATGGCGTCGAGGCGGCGAGCTTACGTACGGCAAGCCTCTGCGTCGGCCAGACAAGCAGCGCCAAGTGGTTTCTTCGCCACCGTTGTGAACCGGGGCAGAAAGCGAGCACGGTTTGGAGGTATGCTCAGCCATGGAAGGGGCACAGGGCGACGCCTCGTTGTTGTCGGACCTAATTGAGATGGAGGCTACCAGCATCGGTGTAGCAGAACAATGGGCTGGGTGGGTCGTAGAAATCCCAAAATGCCCTCAGAATATGTATACCGCTGGGCAAGAATGAGCAATGCTATCTATACTGCTCGCCATGTTGCTGGCCTTCTTGAAGCGGTCAGATCGGGCATGGCCGTTGGATTTCACGGATGAAAGGTCACCATCAAAAGCTCTGTAAAATACGGGTATGTTTTTACAAGCGTGTCGGTTTACAATGCTTCCAATTGGGGCCTAAGCGTCTATTCTCTTCTCCATAAAACCTAACAAAAAGCAAAATGGAATTCATGTTAGTAGCATGTAGTTGCTTCCTAGTTTTTTTCATTGAGAACTTGTTGACCCTATCAAAATCGGACCCCATTGCAAGCATTTTCTTTTCTTTTCTTGCACATTTTCTCCTTCTGATACTTTAATTTGATGCAGCATAAACAGGATGGCTGCGGTTTCTTCTTCGTCCATCGTACAGGGTGGGCTGGTGCTGCGGGTGGCGCGATCTTGGCGTTAGCCCTCGCGTCCATCTGCATCTGTTGAGCAATCGACCCCATCCCGAATGCGCACCGATAGCCGGCGTGTGAGTGAATAACAAATAATGATCTTAGTTAATTTGATTCTCTTTGGTGCACCAAATTAAAATGATAGTTTAGCAAGGTGTGATTTCTCGGAAAAACTAAAACTAGCATGAATTATCATGTTCTGCAGCTTCCTCACTCTTGTGATGATGCTCAATGCTCTCTGGAGCTTCTTCGGGCAGCTCCTCCACCTCTACTTCGGTGGATCGAGAGAGCTTCAACTGCCTGGCACCGCTTGGTTGTTTACTATAGCGGATCACGGTAAGTGCATTAACTTAAAAACATTTTAATATTAGAGCAATTTGGGAGAGAGGGGATTCATCACCTTTTAAAGGAGTTCATCAATTTTTTTAAACTTCAGTGATTTTTATAAAAGTTCACCAAGCAGAGCGGTGTACAAAATGAACGAACGAAAAATGCAGAGCTTAACGCTAGGATTCAATCTTGCAACCACACTCCTGTAGACAGAGTTACCTAACCACTACGCCTGATGCATGTTGGTCGTGGAAAGGCCAGGCAGATAGTTTAGAACTAGTGGCATCGGCAGATTGGATTATGTTTCCTTATTTCAATCTTTTCTTGTAAATTCTGAATATAGTTTTTTAAAAAGTCTGGACGTTTTTGACAGAAGACACACGTGTTTTAAAAAAATATTAGCAATATTTCGAATTTTTAACAAATTTTAAAAACAGGAAGAATTTTAAAGTTGTGGACAAATATTGAAAAACAGTAACATATTTTATTGAATTACAATCAATTTTGATAAAAACGTTTATAAAATGTGAACAATTTTTTGAATTGTCAAAAAATATTAAAACAGGATTGTTTTTTGAAATTGTGAACAAATCCTGAAAAAACAGGAACATTTCTCAAAATTCCGAACAATTTTTGACAATCACGAACAAGTTTTGATAAAATTTGAAAAATCCACCTTTTAAAGGAGTTCATCATTTTATTAAATGTTCATCGATATTGAAAAAAGTTCAGCAAGCAGAGCGATGTAAAAAATAAACGAAAAATGCAGAGCTTAAAAGAAAGGGTTCGAGCACGCGACCGCGCTCCTGTAGATACAGAGTTAGCTAGCCACTAGCCTGATTCATGTTGGTTGTTAAAGGCAATGCGAATAGTTTAGAACTAGTTGCATTTGCAGATCGGATTATTTTTCATTTTTTGATCTCTTCTTGTAAATTCTGAATATATTTTCTTAAAGTCCGACATTTTTGACAGAATACACACGTGTTTTAAAAAAGTTTGAAATATTTGAATCGTAACCAAATTTTAAAAGCAGAAACAATTTTAAAGTTGTGGACAAATATTGAAATATCTGAACATTCTTTTAAAATTACAATCGATTTTGATGAAAACATTTAGATATGTGAACAGTTTTTGAATTGTGAAAAAAAGGATTACTTTTGAAATTGTGATTTTTTTTGAAATAACAAGTACATTTTTAAAATTCTGAACAGTTTTTGACAATCATGAATAAGTTTTGATTATTTTGAAAAAGTTCACCAAGCAGGCGGTGTAAAATTAAGAGTCATCTAGGATTAGAACGCATAACAGCGCTCCTGTAGATAGAGTTAGCTAGCCACTCGACTGATTCATGTTGGTTGTGGAAAGGCAATGCCAATACTTTAGAACTAGTTAAATCGGCAGATAAGATTATTTTTTAAGCTTTTGGGGTTTTCTTGTAAATTCTAAATATAACTTTTTTAAGTCTGAGCGTTTGTGACAGAAGGCATACTTGTTTTATAAAAAATAGAAATTTATAGAATTTGTAACCAAATTTTAAAAACACTAACAGTTTTAAAGTTGTGGACAAATATTGAAAAAACAGAACATTTTTCAAAAATTACAATCAATTCCATAAAAAACTTTTAGAAAATGTCAAAGAATGGAATTGTGAAAAAAATGAAAACAGGCTTTGCTTAAATTGTGAACATATCTCGAAAATCAGGAACATTTTTCAAAATTCTGACCAATTTTTGACAATCACGAACATGTTCTGACACAATGCAAACAATTTTTGAATTTGCGAACACTTTTCAAAAAGGAACATTTTTAATTTGTGAAGAAATTTTGAGAACAGGAAGCTTTTAATTTAGTTTCCTTAAGCAGGAACTTTTTTGAGAATCATGAACAAGTTTTAAATATGTGAACAATATTTTGATCTGCGTTTTTTCAAAATAGAAACATTTTTCAATTTGTGAGCAAATTTTGAAAAAGTGGAATATTTTTGAAAACATGGACTTTTTTTGCATATGTGCACAAATTTGAAACTATGAACAAAATTAGGAAATAGTGTTATTTCAAATTTGCAAACTTTTAAATTTGGGAACAAAAGTTTAAAGAAGAACTTTTTTGAGAGGAGGATACTTTTCCAAATATGCATGTTTTTTTAAATCAAGTTTATTTTCGAATTTGTGAAAAAATAATATTAAAGCGAACTTTTTTGAACTTATTTTATGTTTTCAAAAAAAAATCTGAAAAAAATGGCTGCTCATGGCCCGAACAAGCTGGCTGCTCACGGCCCAAAAACACAACGATCTGGCGGCCTTGATGCGCATATCACGTATATACAATGAGTCTTTGAATGGCAGATATTTGGGCATGCCAAGTGATGTGGGCCACTCAAAGAAGATGCGTTCAAGTATTTGAGTGACGGGTGTGGGACAAGGTGAAGGGATGGATGAGCAAATGCCTATCGGTGAGGGGCAAGGATGTTCTTGTCAAATCAATAGCACAAGCCATCCGGTTTTTTTGATGTCTTGCTTCAAACTCCCAAGGGGACTGTATGATCACATCAAGTCTATAATCAGGAAATTCTGGTGGGGATGTAAGCAAGGTGAGCGCAAGCCAGCATGAGTTTCTTGGGATGTTATGACTCGGCCAAAGCATTTGGGGGGTCTTGGATTCAGGGACCTTGAGATTTTTAATTTGGCCCTGCTTGCTAGACAAGCATGGAGGCTCCTCCAGGAACCAACCAGCCTAAGTGCTAGAATTCTCAAAGCTGTGTACTACCCAGACAGGACTATACTTGATGCTGAGTTGGGGCCTCGACCATCTCAGATTTGGCGGGCTATTATGGCGGGAAGGGATCTACTACAGCAAGGCATTATAAGGCGGATTGGCAATGGACAAACAACTGATATTTGGGCCCATAATTGGATACGAAGGAGATGACACCACGACCGATCACGTCGCTAGTGGAAAACCCTCAAGGTATGTGTCGAGCTATTGATCGGCGTTGCTTCATGGAATGAGGACTTGATCGTAGTGTGTTCACGCCAATTGATGCCAATGCCATATTGAAGATCCATGTATGTACATGCAATGTGTCGGACTTACGGGCATGGCACCGGAGAAGAAGAATGACTTCCTTTATTAGTTCGACTTACAAATTTCTTGAGAAAAGCAAAGGGAGGTGGCTCGAAGGAAGAGTGGGTCTTCAATGGCGAACAAGAAGAACGATCATGGAGCTCACTATGGAAGTTCGAGGTGCGTCGAAGGTAAGGATTTTTCTTTGGAGGCTCGCTCATCATTCGCTACCAACAGCGGACACTTTGCATAGAAGGAACATGGCGGTACAGGCCACATGCCGCTATGTGGCTGTGTTGACTCATGGAGGCATCTTGCTGGTGTCATGCACAATGTCACGCTGCGTTTGGGCTCTATCGATGAGGTACTTGTCTCCAAAATGTCGAGCTTAGAAATAGCGTGAGGATTTGGTTATTCAAGCTGAGCGGATCTCTTGACCATGCAAGTTTCTGAGATTGGTAATTACTTTATGGTCTCTCTGGTATGCAAGGAGGAAGGCTATACATGAGTCAATTTTCGAGCCCACAACAGACCACATCCTTTGTGAATAATTATATCTGAGGAGCTGGGTCGGATACATGAGAAGAAGGTGCATGAAATAGCATAAGGGGCGGTTGTGCAGAAGAGGTGGCTTCCACCTCCGGTGGTCTGATAAAATTGAATGCGAGATGGGGTAGTGGCCAGGTCTCGGCGTGGAGGAGCTGCGGCACAATTTGCCTTGATCGGGGCGGCAATTACAGGATCATCAGCGGTGGTTTATCATGGAGTTATTGATCCGATGATGCTCGAGACTTATGCGTCGCAGAGAAGCGATGGCTTTGGCGGAAGATCTCGCGACAATGAATATATGTGTGGCATCGGATTGCCAAGAAGTGGTCAATGATATCAGCGAGAGGACAGGAGGTCCCAACGCTGCTCTTATACATGAAATAATGCTTCGTTGTAATAGTTTTAATTCTTGCTCTTTTGTTCATGGCGTAGGAACCATAATTATGAGGCTCATAATCTCGCCAAGTTTGCATGTACTCTTGGACTAGGTAGACATGTGTGATTGGGCAACCCTCATGACCCCAACCGTGTACCTATGTAAGCTTATCTTTGAATGAATAAAGTTGGTGAGAGTTCTAAAAAGCGTATATACATAACCTATACATAAAAATCGGCGAATCAAGGTAGGCGGGCGCCCAAGCTGGCCCTACTGGGAGCTCCGCCGAGAGAACTACCATAAGAGGACAAGAGCCTAGGTGGTGATTGGTCTTTTCATGTTTCTATATTTTTCTTTTAAGTCAGTAGCACATCAAAAAAAATTAAGTGCATGATCAACATAAGAAATTGGGGGAGAACAAAACATACCCAACTAATTTTTTTGCCTACAGTTATGTCAGTCATGGCCTATTTACTAATAGATTGTATATACTTAATTATATAGATGTGTTACTAGTAGTTGTATATACATATATAGATATGTTATATGATATCGATATATCTCTTTTTGTAGCTCGCCGCAGTTACATCACTTGCGGCCTCCTCCTCCTTCTACATCACCCTGCTGTTCTGAGGACACGGGGCTGTGCGATGTGGGCGGACTCCCTGCGGGCAGTTCACGCTCGCCGTCTCCTTCGCCTACACCGTGTGGCCCCTATGAGCCACCATGTCCGCCTCCTCTGCCCGGTGGTCAAGCCGGTCACGCGAAGAACAGCACGGTCGATGGGCGTGTGGAGGCTACAGCGCTCTGCACCTACTACTCCCTCCGTCCCATAATAAAATAGCGTTCTTGACACTAGGGAGTATGTACTACGGTACTTATTATTATTCACGACAACGTGGCGGCGACCTTACTGAATTTTCTGCGTGCCTACTCACTATCAAGACCTATATTGTGATGTTTTCTGCGTGCCTCTGATCGTCGATTAATTTAACCCATAATGTGCTCTGTTACTGTGCTTAGTGATGCTGCTTCCACTCACAAAATTGACTTATTGGTCTTTTCACTTAGAGTACTCTGCTAGTGGCCAACAAAATTTTCTCAACCCTTCATTGCAAATCCAGTGACAACCATGATACACGTCCAAAGTTTGAACTTGTGAGAATGTACAACTCACCATCTCAATAGCAGTGCACTCAAGCATGATTTTCATTATATATGTTGTCAATGAGCGTTGCGTCGTTCAGGAATATGAGGAGCACCAAACTGCCGACTTCATAGAAGAACAACTGTAACAACGATGAAATTCCGCCATAACTAGGGTTGCTGATTTAAGCACAACAAACGCCCAGTCTGAGAAGTTCTCCGTGACATAATGTATCAGAGCAGCAAATACGGACTGTATTCAAGTTCAGATATCTTTGAATCAAGACCAACTGCCAAGTCAGAGCAAAACGGACTAGGGATTATTGTACAATTCGACTGCGCAAACAGAATAGCAATGATTTGCAATTCCATAGCGTCGACCATTGATTGTATTGCTCACTGTAAACTCTAACTTGGTCAAAAGTTGCCAAATCGCTGATCTCAAAAGAAGTTGCATTTACAAACTTGTCTCTTGGGACTAAATAACTCTGTGTATTCATTTTCTTACCTTGCTCACCCAGATTCGAAGGATAACATTATCTCAACACATGGATTGCATCTCCATAAAAGCAGACCATTCCTCAACTTAACAACAATGACGTGATGGAATTTGTTCACACATGCATAGCTCGTACATACAATTTTCAGGTCAACTGAAATATTTCCAACGCCAATTATAAAGTTATTTCCAACAGTGTAGAGGCGGTGGTGGGGTTGAAATATCGGAGGACTGCAGCCCCAGGCTATCCTCCATTGCATCAGGCCAAAAACATAGTGCAGACTGCAACTGGTAGTCACCACCGTTGCACGACTCACACTCCAAGGCAGCTGCGCAGAAAAATATTTCTCGTCGATTTGAGCTTTGTGAGAATTACAAATGAATAAAATGCTCGCTACTTGCAATAGAGTTGAAGCCTACTACCTTGTTGCAGCACGGCATGTGAGGAAGATATGGTGAGAAGGTGAGAGCTGATAAGTACAACCTCCATGAGAGAGCATGACCGAGCTGCAAAGAATTCTTGCAGTTTCCAATAGCTTTAGCAGGTGACCATGGAAGTCTGAACATGCAATCAACTGAATGGAACACAAAATAAGGCCATGGCTTACAGTCGACAAATGCCTTTATGAATTTACATGGCGTCCAAACCCAAAGACAACAAGCAGGCTCCTTGCGGAACAATTGATGCGAAATTGAGAAACAAGTGTAAGCAACGATAAACACAGGATCTTGCCCTGAGAGTTGCTTGATCAAATTGACTGACTCCCACAAGAACAACGCCATATAGTGTTTGTTCACAATCAGATTTCCTATTTTGTTTGTCTTTTCTCCACGGGTCCCATGGAGGTAGGCGCATGTGTAAAACCCTAACCCCGGATCTTTGAAAGTTGTCACGACCATACTAAAGTTGAGCTGTCAATGCACATTGAAAGCGGTGGCTTTGAACAAAGCTCGAAGTAATGTTGACAACTCGGACTCCTTAGCGATCTTGATGTTGATCTAGTTGGAGTTCACGATGACCTCCGTGTCGGGGCTTTACGTCGAGAGAGGGTGGGCGGCACCCGACGACAAGCTCAGGGCGTACCATGGCTCGAGGCGGGCTTGGCGAGTCCTCTGGAGGCAAGATGAGCTCCCTAAAGGACTCAACCGAGGTCTTAGTCGTCCGAATTGTGATCGGGGCACATGGTCGAACAGGTGGTGTGCGCCATGGCGGAGGCGCCTCAAGTTGCAGGGAGGGCGACTTCACGTTCGTCCTCGGCATCGCTCGATGTAGGTACAGCCACCGCAATGGCCGTGGAGGATCTTGTCGCTGTGGCCATAGGAGCAGCGGGATCAACGACGTTGACATCTACTGCGAGCTCCGTAGGGACATTGAGCATGGTGGGAACGTTGGGAGTAGACGATGCTGGTGATGTAGGGGAGTCAATCGTGGAAATTGGCTCTCCAAATCGTGGAAATTGATCATGTGTGATTGTCTCCGTGAGTAGTCTCGTTAATTGTCCCTGTGTACTGTCTAATTGTTCATGTAACATCATGGATTTTTATGACCTGAACTTATCATGTGTGAATAAAATTAATGGAGAAGAGATCCATTCTTCTTGAGACCTTGTTTGTTTCTTTTGCTTAAATGAATGGAGTACTGTAAAGTTCATGAACAATGGACTTTTTTTGCAATTGCAAACTCTGAATGCTCAAGTGCGGAAGTGTTTACAAATTCAGAGAGTTCACATGACTACTGGACAAATAATTCAGTGTAAATCTAGTCTGAAACTAGTAGAGCTCTTGGTGATTTACAAATTCAGCGTAAATAAAAATCTGGGACATGACTACTGATCATGTATGCAAGATGTTGCTACTGGATGAGCACAAGAACTACTCAGTAGACTTTGATGTATTTAAAAGTTTGACACCTGATCATGTATGCAAGATTTTGCTCTTTGGATGCATGGATGCATGGTGGGACATGACTATTGATGATTATGTACTCCAAGTAGTCAAGATCATCTAAGTTAGACCAAATTGCAAGATTCAAATTAATCCAAAGGCCTTGACTAAATTATTCAGATTAAATTTAAATAATTCAAATAAATTTTAAAAACCAAATAAATGTATTCTTTGGATTGACGATCAAAGTTCAAAGAATTAGCCTGAATGCACATTGATGCTGATTGATGATTCTAAAGAATAAGCCTTTCAAATCAGTTAGGCTTTGAACTTTGAATTTTTAGTTCAAAGCACTTTGAGTATACACAAAATTCAGTAAACTTTCCTACACTGGGCACTATAAACTGTCATTATAGTACTTAAATTCAGTTATCTTTTAGGTAGGAAAATTCTTGTAACAAACTTGAAGCTTGCATTTCCTACTCTTGTTGGCAATAGTCATTATCGGTTCTTGTCCATTTTAGCCTAGCCTTGATTATCTTTTCACCCATTTTACATCCATTCAATTATATTTTGGTAGGCAAATCTACGTAACAAATTACAGTTCTTGTCATTATCGATTTCTTGTCCATTTTGTTTTGATTTCAAAAAGTTGCCCATTAGTCACATTTTTCCATTGGCTATGGCATATTGTAGTAGTAGTGAAAATGGGTGCAGTTCCTGCCTCAAGTGGAGCATCGACATAACTTGCGGTATATGGCTGTTTCTAATTTTAATCTTGTTTTCTAATTTCAAGTGTCGATTGTATTGTGCATATTTACATCTTGGAAAACATGTTCTAGTGCAGTTTCTGAAATTTACTGATATTAGCCATCCTAACGAAACATGTTGTGATGTTCAGTTTGCTCATGTTTTAAAAGCGTCATAAAATTGTTGTACACGAAGCGGAGGTGCGGGAAAGTTTGATCTTTGATCGATGTAAAAAAGTTTGATCTTTGATCTTGCTATAGATCTTGCGATGTCGATCAATTGCTTCTCTGAAGATCTGCTCCTCTGAGATACTACTGCTATAGATGATACTCCTCTGTATTGATCAATTGACCAGCTCGCGATACTCATGGCGAAATTACGATGACCATCTCTCGGGTGGGCAGCGGGAGAACTCGGCGACAGCTCGGCGAGAGCAGCGGCACAAGCTGGCGGCCGCAGGGAGAAGCACGAGGATGAGCTTGAGGTCCCTGCAGGGAGCTTGAGGAGGGCGAGATCCATCGGATATTGGTGGCGCTGGTCTGGCGGCGGCGGAGAGGATCCCAGCGAAGTGGATCACGGCAGCGGTGGTGCAGGTAATGGGCAGCCTGGCGGCGAATCCATCGGCGATGGCCTTGGCCCGATCTTGGAGGAGCTGGATCGAGGCGGAGGAAAACAAGCATTTGTTTGTAAAGATTCAAAGATACAAGAGGTTTTGTGCAAAATTTACATTACACTATGCTCACGACATGAATTTTGGGACGGAGGAGTATATGTGATCGCTTACTCAAGATGGATGTCTTCGTACAATATACAACAAAGCTTAGCTTGATTAAAAATTATCGAGTTGATCACAAAGTTACTCCCTCCGTCCCATAATATAAGAGCGTTTTTCAAGTTAATATAGCTTGAAAAGCGTTCTTATATATGGATGGAGAAGTAAATACTATTTCTTATTCTATTTTGGCACATGTTTAAAACTATGATGCAATAAAATGTATTGCTAAAATTGAACAATGTACATATCTACACTTCAGCTAGAACCCAATTTCCATAAGAAAATTTGTTGCTTGCGGATCTTTTAGAGCATGAGAAACAATAATAATATCGATTTGTACTACGTATTTTCATCCAAGTGGGTTGCTACATCGATTTGTACTACGTATTCTCATCCAAGTGGGTTGCTACAGCCGTGATTTCTCATACACATCATATCTATCCACGATATGTTATAGCTCATCCGAAGCTCAGCAACGGTGGCAACGAAAAACATCACTATCTCATCGGAAGATCAACTCCCACTCAATTCAAGTGATTGTTTTCGGAAAATCGAGCACAAGCTCAGCGATTAAGCTTTTTTCTAGTTGCGGGGATAAGAATTGGCCGGTCTTATACCTCTTGGCGTGAGCCGAAACCTGAAATCTCAATTCAGCCCTCGAGCATCTCATTATGTTCATGACGTTTGGCGTCTTTGGTGCCTCAACTCTAAACCGTTTAGCCGAACTATCACGTAGTTATCAAAACATATGTCCGATGTTAGCAACATCCACAAGCGGCGTTTAGGGGTTCAACACCGAGCAGTGCATTAAGGACATAAGCTTTTTCTACTGTCGCATAATTGCTCGCATCAACTCAACTATATTTTCTCTGGGACATATCTAGCAGTGGAACTAAAGCGCGAACTCGCCATAATTGCAAGATCTTTTGACTAATGTTGAGATAATTATTCATCTTATGAACTCCCACTGAAATAGATATCCTACGGTCATCTAAGTGATTACATGATCCGGGAATCAACTAGGCCGTGTCCGATCATCACATGTGAGACGGACTAGTCATCATCGATGAACATCTTCATGTTGATCGTATCCTCCATACGACATGCTTTCGACCTTTCGGTCTCCGTTAAAGGCCATGTCACGTACATACTAGGCTCGTCAAGTTAACCTAAGTGTTTTGCATGTAAACTGTCTTACCGTTATGTGATAAGAATCCATCACCCGATCATCACGTGGTGTAGGCGGCGAACTTTATGACGATTGCGCAGTTAAGGAGAACACTTGAAATTTTATGAGGATCATCTTATTTACCGTCGTTCTAAGTAAACAAGATGCATAAACATGATAAACATCACACAATCAAATAGTGACATGATGGCCAATATCATTTGCTCCTTTGATCTCCATCTTGAGCTCCATGATCATCATCGTCTGACATGGCAAACACCATAAATCATCATCATGATCTCCATCATCGTGTCTCCATGAAGTTGTCGCCCGACTTATTACTTCTACTACTATGGCTGCGGTTAGCAATAAAGTAAAATAATTACATGGATTGTTCAATGACACGTGGAGTCATACAATAAATTAAGACAACTCCTATGGCTCCTGCGATTGTCATACTCATCGACATGCAAATCGTGATTCCTATTACAAGAACATGATCAATCTCATACATCACATATCATTCATCACATTCTTCTTGGCCATATCATCACATAGCATACCCTGCAAAAACAAGTTAAGCGTCCTCTAATTGTTGTTTGCATGTTTTCACGATGGTGCTATGGGTTTCTGCAACGTTTCTTCACATAAAACCTGGCGTGATGACAATTCTATTTACCCTTCATAAGGACCCTTTTCATCGATCGTTCGATTAAGTGGGAGAAGGCGGCACGCTAGCCACCTTGCACCAAGTATGTCAATCGATGGAACTTTGTCTCCGTAAGGTATGTGTAAAGATCGTAAGACGCTTCATCCCTGATACCGTCGAAACAAGATTGGACTAGTAACGGTAGCATATTTAACAAAATCAACGCCCACAACTACTTTGTGTTCTACCGTTAAAGAATCTCATAATGACCTAGCTCATGATGCCGGTGGGGGCGTGTGAAATTCAAAATTTTCCTCATGCCAAGATCTATCTATGGAGAAACCAGCAACGAGGGAAGGAGGTGCATCTACATACCCTTGTAGATAAGCTAAGCGAGCGTTCAAGAAGCAGTTGAAGGAGTATTTTCGTCGTGATCAAATCACGGAGATCCTAGTGCGAGCAGACGGCACCTCGCGTTCAACACCTGCGTACAGCCGTGGCGTCTCCCATGCCTTGATCAGAAGGAGAGAGGAAGGTTGAGAAGACTCCATCCAGCAGCAGCAAGCGGGCGTGGTGGTGGTGGAGCGTGTGGCAATCTGAGGCCGCCCAAGCACCGCGGAAAGGCGGGAGGACTTGGGAGGGGAGGCCTGCGAGGAAACTTCATTGAAGCTCCCATCGCGCCTCCCACTATATATAGGGGGTGGAGGGGCTGGTTTCTTCCCCTCAAGTCATTGGGGCGTTGGCAGGTGGGAGAAAATACCATCATTTCCTTCCCCACCGTTGTTATCCCCCCTTTTGGGATCTGATCTTATCACTTTGGATATGATCTTATTCCTTCTAAGGGGGATCTTGTCGCCGCCCTTGACGGTGTGGGGCCTTGCCCACCCACGTTCATGTGGGTCCCCAATGCAGGTGGGCCCCACTCCGGGAACCTTCTAGACCTTCCGGGTACAATACCGAAATCGAACATTTCGGTGGCCAATAGGACTTCCATATATAAATCTTTACCTCGGACCATTCCGGAACTCTCGTGGCGTCGGGATCTCATCAGGGACTCGACAACATTGGTAACCACATACAAACTTCCTTTATAACCCTAAGCGTCATTGAATGGTGTAGACTCTACGGGTTCGGAACCATCAGAGACATAGCCGAGGCGTTCTCCGGTCAATAACCAACAAGGATCTGGATACCCATGTTGGCTCCCACATATTCCATGATGATCTCATCGGATGAACCCGCGATGTCAGGACTCAATCGATCCGTAAATTCCCTTTGTCTGCATGGTATTGTACTGCCGAATTCGATCGTCGGTATACGATACCTTGTTCAATCGTTACCGGCAGTCTCTTTACTCGTTCAGTAACACATCATCCCGTGATCAACCTTGGTCATGTGCACATTATGATGATGTCCTACGAAGTGGGCCTGATACCTCTCCATTCTGTGATGACAAATCCAGATCTCGATTCTGCCAAACCAGACACTGGAATACGTAGTGCACCTTTATAGCCACCCGATTACGTTGTGACGTTTGGTACACAAGCATTCCTACGGTGTCCAGGAAGTTGCACAATCTCATGGTCTAGAAATGATACTTGACATTAGAAAAGCTTTAGCATACGAACACACAATCTTTGATGCTAGGCTTAGGATTGGGTCTTGTCCATCATCATTCTCCTAATGATGATCCGTTAACGACATCAATGTCCATGGTGACGTAACCATCTATTGATCAACGAGCTAGTCAACTGAGGCTTACTAGGGACATGGTGTTGTCTATGTATCCACATGTATCAGGTTTCCTATCAATACAATTATAGCATGGATAATAGCGATTATCATGAACAAGGAAATATAATAATAACTAATTTATTATTGCCTCTAGGGCATATTTCCAACACCATCAACCTTTAGCAGTGACGTAGCATTCTATATGACTTTGGAGCTAAAAGTGGGCCACATCCTGTACGCCAACTCCCTGCCGGGGCAGGTGCACCAGGGTGCTTCCATCCAACATGAGCACACTACAAAAGAGCTCATATAAATTTAACTAAGCAATAGTTCAAAGATCATCATATAGTAATTCTCAGTTATTTTCACTAGCTCATTTAAAAAATATTATTTCAACACTTTCCGTCATACCCAACTTGATGAAGCGGTATGACATCAATTGTATATAAAAGCTATATGACTCTTTCAACAATATGATTAATTGGAATATAGCGTCAATTGTATCTAGCAATGTTAAATGTCATAATTCTGTATATGACATGAACAATCCCACAATTCAATGCCATCAATCAATTGTATGAAACACATGAACACATACATAGCGATACATTGATTGGAAACAATTTCTTACCTAGCCACAATCATAAAAACGAACAATGCATGCATAATCCATGGTGAGAACATACATAGCACACTCCAAACCGGTTAATTAGTATTGTTCATCCATTCACATGGACAAAACAATACACATAGCACATAAATCAGTTTGCATACATATGAAAAAATATACCATTGAATTTTGCATAATACAATCATATAACTTGTATTTTCCTTTCCTTTCATCTACTAATCAGCAGTTATAGTGAATCATGCTGTCATCATGGATCCAATAGTTAGTTTTCGATGTTGTTCATCCATTCATATAATTGATTATCATTTTGAAACGAGAAATTGTGTTAGGTCATTCATTAATTCTGAGTTATCATTAATTAACCAAATATCCTTTTTGTGCTAGTTGTCCTTCAATTAACAATATGCTAAGTCACATGGTTATGGCGATACTCATATCAGTTCAAACATTTGCAAAATACTACAGTAGCTTTAACATGGCTGCCATGGGTTGACCTTGGTGAAGAAGAAAGAATCACCTAGAGGTGGTCACAAAGAGGTTGAGGCGGAATCGTCAGTCGACTGCCGGCGTGGATGTGTCTGTCTGCGGTAATTGAGGTGTTCTTGTCTGGTGGCGGGGATGCGACAGGTGGTGTGCAGACGGCGCACTAGAGATAGAACGAACTTGGTGAGATATGTAGCTAGCGGAGAGGCAAAACCGTACATACAACTCTATAAGAGAGAGAGAGATGGGGAGGATTGGGAAGATATACCTTCTTGTTGAACTTGAGAGGAAGGAGTTTAGGGGCCCATACACCTTGCCGTCCAGCGACTGCTTCTGGCGGATAGTGAGGAACACCTTGAGCGAGGAGAAGCGAGGAGGAGGCGTGAGGTCGGCCTGAAATGAGATTTGGGGACAATTGACCCCTCCCGGAAATAGCCAACCCTCTTAGGCTGTTTGGTTGAGTGCAGATTCTATTTTGAGCCTTGATAATTGTTGCCATTCCGGATCCATCGATTCCTTTTGGTAGACCCTGACCCTCCTTGACACAAGACATCAATGTCTCTTTATATCTCATTTCAACTAAGACCTATCCGGTAGCGGGCGGGGGCGTCTAGGAGGAGGGAGGAAGAGAGAGGGCCACCGCGTCGGTGATGCAGTGTATACTATTGAATATCAAGTTTCACCACAAGATATCCGCATATCTAGTGCCTTGATATAATTGCTGAGCACCTTGCGGTTGGTCATGTTTTAGCGGCAAGACTGTCAGTGCGGGCGAGGCGGCGAGGAGGAGGAGGAGGAGGAGGCGAATCACCGGCGAGGAAGAAGATGCTCTATCAGTATTGAAGATGCGCCTCTATTGACATTACCTCCTTCTCATGAGGAGGTGGATTATCCTCTGAAGATGCACTTTCTACAACTATGAAGCACTAGGGATATTTAAACACAGTTATACACAGTTCTTAAGCGACTAGTTTAGACAAAAACAAACTAATGCCAAAAAGATCTCAATTACATAATTTAGGCCCCAGCGGCTGATGTAGAATCATGCCATCTCAATTAAACAAACTAATGCAAAAACAAAGCGCTTTAGTAAACTTTGCATCCATATTTTGAATTGTTTCTTCGATTCTGCGGTGATGCGACCTCGTAACGCCATCATCAAGCGATCGAGAACATGCCCTTGCAATCAAATGAGAGAGA
This sequence comes from Aegilops speltoides, assembly GCA_021437245.1. Lineage (NCBI taxonomy): Eukaryota > Viridiplantae > Streptophyta > Magnoliopsida > Poales > Poaceae > Aegilops > Aegilops speltoides. The sequence goes on from JAHHZJ010002447.1 coordinate 23,425, forward strand.
GGATTAGCATTGAAATACGTGTTGGCGCCTGCGCGGTCGGCGCGAGCGCGCAGTCGGTTACAGCACGCTGTATATACTTTTGGTTCTTCTGCGGACCGGCGTTGATTTGATGGTGTGGAATCGACACCTTGCTCGGCTCTATTGCGCCATGGCAGAGTTGACAACGACGTCGCCCTGGTGATCTTGCGCGCTATCTTGGGACCGGCCAGCACCCATATGAACGATTCTGTTGGCACGCCACCGGTCCTTTTCCGTTCTGCATCCTGACCTCGCTGCGACGCCACCATGCTCTAGGCCGACCTTGCTGCGTCTTGGAACCGAACGCGCGATCATCTACATGGCGTCTCGTCCCCATTTGTCTCTCGCCAGCGCTCAGCCCATCACATACATCGTCGTGGACAAGACATGGCGGCCATGACTCCGTCTGCCCAAGCACCATGGCCGATCGAGGCGACGACTACGTACGGCAACCTCTGCGTCGACGGACGACAGCGCCAAGTGGTTTCTTCGCCACCGTTGTGAACGGGGCAGCGAGACGCGGTTTGAGTATGCTCAGCCATGGAAGAAGCGCAAGCGCCTCGTTGTCGGACCTAATGAGATGGAGGCTACGGCATGGTGTGCCGAACAATGGGCTGGGTGGGTCGTAGAAATCCCAAAATGCCCTCGAGAATATGTATACCGCTGGGCGAGAATGAGCAATGCTATCCTCTGCTAAACCATGTTGCTGGCCTTCTTTGGCCAGTGCAGAGATCAGGCATGGCGTTGGATTTCCGCGGATGAAAGTCACCATCAAAAAGCTCCATGTCTACGGGTATGTTTTTTAAAGTGTCGGTTTAATGCTTCCAATTGGGGCCTAGCGTCTATTCTCTTCTCCATAAACCTAACAAAAAGCAAAATGGAATTCATGTTAGTAGCATGTAGTTGCTTCCTAGTTTTTTTTCATTGAGAACTTGTTGACCCTATCAAAATCGGACCCCATTGCAAGCATTTTCTTTTCTTTTCTTTTTCTCCTTACGATACTTTAATTTGATGCGGCGCAAACAGGATGGCTGCGGTTTCTTCTTGATCCATCATTTGGGGTGGGCGAATGCTATGGTGGCCTGATCTTGGCGTTAAGCCCTCGTCCATCATCATTGAGCAATCGACCCCATCGAGTCTTGCACGATGGCAGCGTGTGAGTGAATAACAAATAATGATCTTAGTTAATTTGATTCTCTTTGGTGCACCAAATTAAAATGATAGTTTAGCAAGGTGTGATTTCTCGGAACTAAAACTAGCATGAATTATCATGTTCTGCACTTCCTCCTCTTGTGATGATGCTCAATGCTCTCTGGAGCTTCTTCAGGGCAGCTCCTCCACCTCTACTACGGTGGATCGAAGAGGGCTTCAACACTGCAGCACCGCTTGTTTGTTTACTATAGCGGATCATTAAGTGCACTAACTTAAAAACATTTTAATATTAGAGCAATTTGGGAGAGAGGTTCATCACCTTTTAAAGGAGTTCATCAATTTTTTTAAACTTCAGCGATTTTTATAAAAGTTCACCAAGTAAGCGGTGTACAAAATGGATGACGAAAATGCAGAGCTTAAAGCTAGGATTCAATCTACAAAACACTCCTGTAGACAGAGTTACCTAACCACACTCGCCTGATGCATGTTGGTCGTGGAAAGCCAGGCGGATAGTTTAGAACTAGTGGCATCGTGATTGGATTATTTTTCTTATTTCAATCTTTTCTTGTAAATTTTGAATATAGTTTTTAAAAAGTCTGAGCGTTTTTGACAGAAGACACACGTGTTGAAAAAAAAATATTAGCAATATTTCGAATTTTTAACCAAATTTTAAAACAGGAATAATTTTAAAGTTCTGGACAAATATTGAAAAACAGTAACATATTTTATTAAATTACAATCAATTTTGATTAAAAAACTTTTATAAAATGTGAACAATTTTTGATTGTCAAAAAAAATTAAAACAGGATTATATTTTGAAATTGTGAAATCCTGAAAATACAGGAACATTTTCAAAATTCTGAACAATTTTGACAATCATGAACAAGTTTTGATAAAATTTGAAAAACTCACCTTTTAAAGGAGTTCATCATTTTATTAAATGTTCATCGATATTGAAAAAGTTCAGCAAGCAGAATGGTGTAAAAATGAGCGAAAAATGCAGAGCTTAAAGAAAGGGTTCGAAAGCACGCGACCGCACTCCTGTAGACAGAGTTAGCTAGCCACGAGGCCTGATTCATGTTGGTTGTTAAAGGCAATGCGAATAGTTTAGAACTAGTTGCATTTGCAGATCGGATTATTTTTCATTTTTCGATCTCTTCTTGTAAATTCTGAATATATTTTCTTAAAGTGACATTTTGACAGAATACACGTGTTTTAAAAAAGTTTGAAATATTTGAATCGTAACCAAATTTTAAAAGCAGAAACAATTTTAAAGTTGTGGACAAATATTGAAATATCGAACATTCTTTTAAAATTACAATCGATTTTGATGAAAACATTTAGATATGTGAACAGTTTTTGAATTGTGAAAAGGATTACTTTTTGAATTGTGATTTTTTTTGAAATAACAAGTACATTTTTAAAATTCTGAACAGTTTTTGACAATCATGAATAAGTTTTGATTATTTTGAAAAAGTTCACAGAGCGGTGTAAAATTAAGAGTCATCTAGGATTAGAACGCATAACCGCTCCTGTAGATAGAGTTAGCTAGCCACTCGACTGATTCATGTTGGTTGTGGAAAGGCAATGCCAATACTTTAGAACTAGTTAGCATCGGCAGATAAGATTATTTTTTAAACTTTTGGGGTTTTTCTTGTAAATTCTAAATATAACTTTTTTAAGTCTGAGCGTTTGTGTGGAAGAGCATACTTGTTTTATAAAAAATAGAAATTTATAGAATTTGTAACCAAATTTTAAAAACACTAACAGTTTTAAAGTTGTGGACAAATATTGAAAAACAGAACATTTTCAAAAATTACAATCAATTCCATAAAAACTTTTAGAAAATGTCAAAGAATGGAATTGTGAAAAAATGAAAACGGGCTTTGCTTAAATTGTGAACATATCTCGAAAATCAGGAACATTTTTCAAAATTCTGACCAATTTTGACAATCACGAACATGTTCGACACAATGCAAACAATTTTTGAATTTGCGAACACTTTTCAAAAGGAACATTTTTAATTTGTGAAGAAATTTTGAGAACAGGAAGCTTTTAATTTAGTTTCCTTAAGCAGGAACTTTTTGAGAATCATGAACAAGTTTTAAATATGTGAACAATATTTTGATCTGCGTTTTTCAAAATAGAAACATTTTTCAATTTGTGAGCAAATTTTGAAAAAGTGGAATATTTTTGAAAACATGGACTTTTTTGCATATGTGCACAAATTTGAAACTATGAACAAAATTAGGAAATAGTGTTATTTCAAATTTGCAAACTTTTAAATTTGGGAACAAAAGTTTAAAGAAGAACTTTTTTGAGAGGAGGATACTTTTCCAAATATGCATGTTTTTAAATCAAGTTTATTTTTGAATTTGTGAAAAAATAATATTAAGCGAACTTTTTGAACTTATTTTATGTTTTCAAAAAATCTGAAAAAATGGCTGCTCATGGCCCGAACAAGCTGGCTGCTCACGGCCCAAAAACAACGATCTGGCGGTGCGGTCGCATATCATATATACAATGAGTCTTTGAATGACGGATATTTGGGCATGCTTAGCGATGTGGGCCACTCAAAGAAGTACGTTCAAGTATTTGAGTGAGGTGTGGGACAAGGTGAAGGGATGGATGAGCAAATGCCTATCAAGTGGGGGCAAGGATGTTCTTGTCAAATCAATAGCACAAGCCATCCGGTTTTTGATGTCTTGCTTCAAACTCCCAAGGGGCTGTATGATCACATCAAGTCTATAATCGGGAATTCGGTGGGGATGTAAGCAAGGTGGCGCAAGCCGACATGAGTTTCTTGGGATGTTATGACTTCGGCAAAGCATTTGGGGGTCTTGGATTCGGGGACCTTGAGATTTTAATTTGGCCGCTTTAGACAAGCATGGGCTCCTCGAGAACCAACCAGCCTAAGTGCTAGAATTCTCAAAGTGTGTACTACCAGGACTATACTTGATGCTGAGTTGGGGCCTCGACCATCTCAGTTTGGCGGGCTATTATGGCGGGAAGGGATCTACTACAAGGCATTATAAGGCGGATTGGCAATGGACAAACAAGCGATATTTGGGCCCATAATTGGATGAAGGAGATGACACCACGACCGATCACGTCGCTAGTGGAAAACCCTCCAAGGTATGTGTCGAGCTATTGATCCCGGCCCTTCATGGAATGAGGACTTGATCGTGGTGTGTTCACCTTGATGCCAATGCCATATTGAAGATCCATGTACATGCAATGTGTCGGACTTACGGGCATGGCACCGGAGAAGAAGAACTTCCTTGTTAGTTCGACTTACAAATTTCTTGAGAAAAGCAAAGGAGGTGGCTCGAAGGAAGTGGGTCTTCAATGGCGAACAAGCGATCATGGAGCTCACTATGGAAGTTGCGGTGCCGTCGAAGGTAAGATTTTCTTTGGAGCTCGCTCATCATTACGCTACCAACGAGGACACTTTGCATAGAAGGAACATGGCGATACGGGCCATGCCGCTATGTGGCTGTGTTGACTCATGGAGGCATCTTGCTGGTGTCATGCACAATGTCACGTGCGTTTGGGCTCTATCGATGAGGTACTTGTCTCCAAATGTCGACTTAGAAGCCAGCGTGAGGATTTGGTTATTCAAGCGAGCGGATCTCTTGACCATGCAAGTTTCTGAGATTGGTAATTACTTTATGGTCTATCGGTATCAAGGAGGAAGGCTATACATGAGTCAATTTTCAGAGCCCTACAGACCACATCCTTTGTGAATAATTATATCAGGGGCTGGGTCGGATACATGAGAAGAAGGTGCATGAAATAGCATAAAGGGGCGGTTGTGCGAAGAGTGGCTTCCACCAAGGTAGTGATAAAATTGAATGCGAGATGGGGGTGGCCAGGTCTCGGCGTGGAGGCTGCGTGACAATTTGCCTTGATCGGGGCGGCAATTACAGGATCATCAGCGGTGGTTTATCATGGAGTTATTGATCCGATGATGCTCGAGACTTATGCGTGCGGAAGCGATGGCTTTGGCGGAAGATCTCGCGACAATGAATATATATGTGGCATCGGATTGCCAAGTGGTCAATGATATCAGCAGAGAGGGCAGGAGGTCTAGCTGCTCTTATACATGAAATAATGCTTCGTTGTAATAGTTTTAATTCTTGCTCTTTTGTTCATGGTAGGAACCATAATTATGAGGCTCATAATCTCGCAAGTTTGCATGTACTCTTGGACTAGGTAGACATGTGTGATTGGGCGCCCTCATGACCCCAACCGTGTACCTATGTAAACTTATCTTTGAATGAATAAAGTTGGTAGAGAGTTCTAAAAAGCATATACATAACCTATACATAAAAATCGAAGAATCAAGGTAGGCGGGGCTGGCCCTCTGGGAGCTCCCGAGAGAACTACCATAAGAGGACAAGAGCCTAGTGGTGATTGGTCTTTTCATGTTTCTATATTTTTCTTTTAAGTCGATAGCACATCAAAAAAATTAAGTGCATGATCAACATAAGAAATTGAGGAGAACAAAACATACCCAACTAATTTTTTCCTACGATTATATGGAGTCATGGCCTATTTACTAATAGATTGTATATACTTAATTATATAGATGTGTTACTAGTAGTTGTATATACATATATAGATATGTTATATGATATCGATATATCTCTTTTGTAGCTCGCCATGTTACATCACTTGGCCTCCTCCTCCTTCTACATCACCTCTGCTTTCTTTGAGGACACGGGGCTGTGCGATGTGGGCGGACTCCCTGCGGCATTCCTGCTCTCCGTCTCGCCTACAGTGTGGCCCCTGAGCCACCAGCATGTCCGCCTCCTCACTTGCTGGTCAAGCCGTCCGCAGGAACAACACGGTCGATGAGCGTGTGGAGGCTCACTGGCACCTACTACTCCCTCCGTCCCATAATAAAATAGCGTTCTTGACACTAGGGAGTATGTACTACGGTACTTATTATTATTCACGACCTTTGTGTGACCTTACTGAATTTTCTGCGTGCCTACTCACTATCAAGACCTATATTGTGATGTTTTCTGCGTGCCCTACAGTCACGTCGATTAATTTAACCCTTAATGTGCTCGTTCGTGCTTAGTGATGCTGCTTCCACTCACAAAATTGACTTATTGGTCTTTTCACTTAGAGTACTCTGCTAGTGGCCAACAAAATTTTCTCAACCCTTCATTGCAAATCGGTGACAACCATGATACACGTCCAAAGTTTGAACTTGTGAGAATGTACAACTCACCATCTCAATAGCGTGCACTCAAGCATGATTTTCATTATATATGTTGTCAATGAGCGTTGCGTCGTTCAGAATATGAGGAGCACCAAACTGCGGCTTCATAGAGAAGGAACAACTTAACAACGATGAGAAATTCCGCCATAACTAGGGGTTGCTGATTTAAGCACAACAAAACGTGATCTGAGAAGTTCTCCGTGACATAATGTATCAGAAATGGAACTGTATTCAAGTTCAGATATCTGAATCAAGACCAACTGCAAGTCGAGCAAAAAGCGGACTAGGATTATTGTACAATTCATTGCATAAACAGAATAGCAATGATTTGCAATTCCATAGCGTCGACCATTGATTGTATACTCCTTTGTAAACTCTAACTTGGTCAAAGTTGCCAAATCGCTGATCTCAAAAGTTGCATTTACAAACTTGTCTCTTGGGACTAAATAACTCGTGTATTCATTTTCTTACGCTTGCTCACCCAGTTCGAAGGATAACATTATCTCAACACATGGATTGCATCTCCGCAAAAACAGACCATTCCTCAACTTAACAACAATGGCGTGATGGAATTTGTTCACATGCATAGCTCATTACATACAATTTTCAGGTCAACTGAAATATTTCCAACGCCAATTATAAAGTTATTTCCAACAGTGTAGGCGATGGTCGAGACTGAAATATCGAGGGCTGCACCCAGGGCTATCCTCCATTGCATCGAGGCCAAAACATAGTCACGATCGCAAGCGGTAGTCACCACCGTTGCTGCGACTCACACTCAAGGCAACTAGCGAGAAAAATATTTCTCGTCGATTTGAGCTTTGTGAGTTACAAATGAATAAAATGCTGCTACTTGCAATAGAGTTGAAGCCTACTACCTTGTTGCAGCCGCGGCATGTGAGAGAAGATATGGTGAGAAGGTGAGAGCTGATAAGTACAACCTCCATGAGAGAGCATGACCGAGCTGCAAGAATTCTTGCGGTTTCAATAGCTTTAGCGGTGACCATGGAAGTCGAACATGCAATCAACTGAATGGAACACAAAATAAGGCCATGGCCACAGTCGACAAATGCCTTTATGAATTTGTGGCGTCCAAACCCAAAGACAACAAGCGGGCTCCTTGCGGAACAATTCGATCGAAATTGAGAAACAAGTGTAAGCATGATAAACACAGGATCTTGCCAGCGAGTTGCTTGATCAAATTGACTGACTCCCACAAGAACACGCCATATAGTGTTTGTTCACAATCAGATTTCCTATTTTGTTTGTCTTTTCTCCACGGGTCCCATGGAGGTAGGCGCGTATGTAAAACCCTAACCCCGGATCTTTGAAAGTTGTCACGACCATACTAAAGTTGAACTGTCAATGCACATTGAGAAGCGGTGGCTTTGAACAAAGCTCGAAGTAATGTTGACAACTCCGGACTCCTTGGCGATCTTGATGTTGATCTAGTTGAGTTACGATGACCTCCGTGTCGGGCTTTACATCGAGCAGAGGTGGGGCACCCAGCGACAAGCTCAGGGCGTACCATGGCTCGGGCGGGCTTGGCGAGTCCTCTGGAGGCAAGATGAGCTCCCTAAAAGGACTCAGCCGCGGTCTTGGTCGTCAATTGTGATCGGGGCACATGGTCGAGCAGTGGTGTGCGCCATGGCGGGCGCCTCAAGTTGCGAGGGAGGCGACTTCACGTTCGTCCTCGGCATCGCTCGATGTGGAATACACCACATAATGGCCGTGGAGGATCTTGTCGCTGTGCATAGGGCAGCGGGGATCAGACGTTGACATCTCTGCGAGCTCCGTGGGGACATTGAGCATGGTGGGAGCGTTGGGGTAGAGCGATCTTGGTGATGTAGAAGTCAATCGTGGAAATTGGCTCTCCAAATCGTGGAAATTGATCATGTGTGATTGTCTCCGTGAGTAGTCTCGTTAATTGTCCTGTGTCTGTCTAATTGTTCATGTAACATCATGGATTTTATGACCTGAACTTATCATGTGTGAATAAAATTAATGGAGAAGAGATCCATTCTTCTTGAGACCTTGTTTGTTTCTTTACGCTTAAATGAATGGAGTCTGTAAAGTTCATGAACAATGGACTTTTTTTGCAATTGCAAACTCTGAATGCTCAAGTGCGGAAGTGTTTACAAATTGAGAGAGTTCACATGACTCTTTGGACAAATAATTGATGTAAATCTAGTGCGAAACTAGTAGAGCTCTTGGTGATTTACAAATTCAGCGTAAATAAAAACTGGGACATGACTACGATCATGTATGCAAGATGTTGCTCTTGGATGAGCACAAGAACTACTCAGTAGACTTTGATGTATTTAAAAGTTTGACACCGATCATGTATGCAAGATTTTGCTACTGGATGCATGGATGCATGACTGGGACATGACTATTCAGTAGATTATGTACTCCAAGTAGTCAAGATCATCTAAGTTAGACCAAATTGCAAGATTCAAATTAATCCAAAGGCCTTGACTAAATTATTCAGATTAAATTTAAATAATTCAAATAAATTTTAAAACCAAATAAATGTATTCTTTGGATTGATCAAAGTTCAAAGAATTAGCTTTGAATGCACATTGATGCTGATTGATGATTCTAAAGAATAAGCCTTTCAAATCAGTTAGGCTTTGAACTTTGAATTTTTAGTTCAAAGCACTTTGAGTATACACAAAATTCGATAAACTTTCCTACCTGGGCACTATAAACTGTCGTTATAGTACTTAAATTCAGTTATCTTTTCATAGGAAAATTCTGTAACAAACTTGAAGCTTGCATTTTCTACTTGTTGGCAATAGTCATTATCAGTTTCTTGTCCATTTTAGCCTAGCCTTGATTATCTTTTCACCCATTTTTACATCCATTCAATTATATTTTCGGTGGCAAATCTACGTAACAAATTACAGTTTCTTGTCATTATCGATTCTTGTCCATTTTGTTTTGATTTCAAAAAGTTGCCCATTAGTCACATTTTTTTCCATTGGCTATGGCATATTGTAGTAGTAGTGAAAATGGGTGCAGTTCCCTGCCTCAAGTGGAGCATCGACATAACTTGACAGTATATGGCTGTTTCCTAATTTTAATCTTGTTTTCTAATTTCAAGTATCAGACTGTATTGTGCATATTTACATCTTGGAAAACATGTTCTAGTGCAGTTTCGAAATTTGATATTAGCCATCCTAACGAAACATGTTGTGATGTTCAGTTTGCTCATGTTTTGCGTCATAAAATTGTTGTACACGAAGAAGCGGAGGTGCGGAAAGTTTGATCTTTGATCTGATGTAAAAAGTTTGATCTTTGATCTTGCTATAGATCTGCGATGTCGATCAATTGCTGCTCGAGAAGATCTGCTCCTCTCAGATACTACGGCTATAGATGATACTCCTCGTATTGATCAATTGACCAGTTGCGATACTCAGAAATTACAGTGACCATCTCTCGGGTGGGCAGCAGAACTCCGCGACAGCTCGGCGGGAGAAGCGGCAGCACAAGCTGGCGGCCAGGAGAAGCACGAGGATGAGCTTGAGGTCCCAGCGGGAGCTTGAGGAGGGCGAGATCCATCCGGATATTGGTGGCGCTGGTCTGGTGACGGCGGAAGGATCCAGTGAAGTGGATCACGGCAGCGGTGGTGCGGGTAATGGGCGCCTGCGACGAATCCATCGGCGATGGCCTTGGCCCGATCTTGGGGCTGGATCGGGAGGAAACAGCATTTGTTTGTAAAAGATTCAAAGATACAAGAGGTTTTTGTGCAAAATTTACATTACACTATGCTCACGACATGAATTTTGGACGGAGGGGTATATGTGATCGCTTACTCAAGATGGATGTCTTCGTACAATATACAACAAAGCTTAGCTTGATTAAAGAATTATCGAGTTGATCACAAAAAGTTACTCCTCCGTCCCATAATATAAAACGTTTTTCAAGTTAATATAGCGAAAAGCGTTCTTATAATATGGGATGGAAATGATACTATTTCTTATTCTATTTTGGCACATGTTTAAAACTATGATGCAATAAAATGTATTGCTAAAATTGAACAATGTACATATCTACACTTCAGCTAGAACCCAATTTCCATAAGAAAATTTGTTGCTTGCGGATCTTTTAGAGCATGAGAAACAATAATAATCGATTTGTACTACGTATTTTCATCCAAGTGGGTTGCTACATCGATTTGTACTCGTATTCTCATCCAAGTGGGTTGCTACAGCCGTGATCCAAGACTACGAAGATAGAAGATTGAAGACTCGGCTCGTGTCCGGATGGTACTTTCCTTGGCGTGGAAGGCATGCTTGGCGTACGGATATGTAGACCTCCTACCATTGTAACCGACTACGTGTAACCCTAGCCTCCTCCGGTGTCTATATAAACCGGAGGGCTTTAGTCCGTGGGGCGAACATACATCTCAACAATCATACCATAGGCTAGCTTCTGGGTTTAGCCTCCTTGATCTCGTCGTAGATCTACTCTTGTACTACCCATATCATCAATATTAATCAAGCGGGGCGTGGGTTTTACCTCCATCGAGAGGGCGAACACAGGGTAAAAACATTGTGTCCCTCGTCTCCTGCTACCATCCGCCTAGGCGCCAGTTCGGGACCCCCTACCGAGATCCGCGGTTTGACACCGACATTGGTGCTTTCATTGAGAGTTCCTACGTAGCGTCACCGATGAAGCGATGGCATCTTCAACCAACGGCTGTCGAGGTAAGACTTTTCTCCCGGACAGATCTTACGTTCGGCGGCTTTGCTGCGGGCAATTCTCTTAGCCATCGAAGCGGATCAGCTTCGCCCTTGCCGTCGGTCGATTTGGAAGCTTAAACTTCACGGCCGATGTCGCGGAGACTTGATCCTCGGCAGACTTGAGCCGCCGAGCGTGCCGCCTTGTGCGATGGGCATGATCTAGCTCTGCCGCGAGCGTGCCTTAGGTGGCGAACACGGATCAGCTTGGCCATTAGCCGGACCGATCGCCCGGATCGAGGCGGTGGATGAAGCGCCGCCACAGGGCTTCAACATCCGGCGATGGGCGAACACCTATCTTGTCCTGGCGAAACCCGTGATTTGGCGCGGACTCCTGCGGACTCCGAACCTCCGCGCCCTACATCGATCGAGATTGGCGCGGTTATAAATTCACCGCCGTGGACATATTCCAACACTCGCCTTTCGGCGATATCACGAATTCATTAAAACATCTCTGTTATCGGAGAATCTGGCGGACTATGGCGATGCGGTTGGAATGCAGACGACGAAGAAATTGAGCCCACCCACCACCACTTTATAGCCCTGTCGAGATTTAACCGACATGCTGAACTTCGACTCGGCGACATCGGCGCTATGGGCGGCGATGCGGAGCGAAACGAGAACCAGCGCCCACGAGCCTTTGGAAAACCACCTCGCCATATAGCGTATACATGGTGGATACCCCAAAAGAAGGGATGGCGAAGAAGTAGCGGAGCGGACTCTTTAAAAGCAGCCCAAGCGCGGCGTCGTGGCGCCGCTCTAAATCCGCACGCAAGAATGGGAATTCCGCACGGAGACAATAATACTCGAAAGTGCGAAGACAATCCCCTCGCAAGACTCGAGCGAGGAGGATGCGAAGCAAGCCCCCATGAGAGGCGGCGGCGAAGGGTTGAGGATGATAACTATATGCCTCCCTCCGAAGGCGAAGCAAGCCTCAGCGATGGCAATTCGTCATACGGAGGATCCCGTCGAACAAGAGCGTTTCAAGCGCGGGCTTATCGCCCGACAAACAGCCTAAAGAAAAGCAGCGGCAGCTTCAAGGATCGGACCTCTGGCGTCGATGGACCAAGGTCCTCGCGACCAAAGTATAAACTTCGACGTCCCTCAAAAGTTACCCAAGGCAAGCTGCTCCCCGACTAGAGGAGGAAGCATACATACCTTCATCACGATTACGACATGGTGACACCACCACGTGGTCATGCGAGAAGGCATCAGGGCCCCACGGCCCGGCTCGCTCCAAAAGTCGAAGCCAAGAGGAGCGCGCGGACTTGCGAGACATCTTTGGAGGACAAGGCAAGGCAATCGGATCCATTTATGGATCCGTGGGCCCTCGACCCCGCGAATACCGTCGTGCGGACACAATAACCCGTCCGGGCGAACACGGACGGCGCTCTCTCGAGCTGCGTCGCGATATTGCTCAATCTGAGGCGCCGCACACCGTTATGCTTCAGCGCAAGTAATGGATCATCGGATCCCGAAGGGTTTAAACGTAAACCCGAATCTTACGATGGCTACGCAGACCCAGCGGTGTGGATCGAAGACTATCTTCTCCACATCCATATGGCCCAGCTGACGATCTACGCCATCAAGTACCTCCCTCAAGCAAGGACCAGCTCGACATTGGCTAAACAGCTTGCCCTGAGAGGTGGATGTTGTAGGATCGAAAGTATGTCTAGAGGGGGTGATTAGACTACTTGACAATATAAAAATTATGCCTTTTGACAAAACAGTTTTTGGCGATTCACAATTATGATCAAGTCAAGCATCACCCTACATGCAATTCTAGAGTATAGGCAGCGGAAAGTAAATTGCACATGTAGTAAAGAGAGGTGGAAAGAAAGCCAAATTTTGGGAGCGGTGATTTTTCTCGTGGTTCCGATAGGTGGTGCTATCGTACTTCCGTTGATGGAGACTTCAACCCCGAAGGAGCGGCTGCGAGAGTCCAGGAGGCTCCACCCAGAAGGTCACGAAGAAGCAACCTTGTCTATGCCATCATGGCCTCGCCACGGAGGCTAGCCTTACTGGGGTAGATCTTCACAGTGCGATCTCCTTGCCACAAACTTCTTGGTTCAACTCCACATCTCGTGGAGGCTCCCAGCGACACCTAACCAATCTAGGAGGCACCACCCTCCAAAAGGTAATAGATGGTGTTGATGATGATGAACTCCTTGCTCTTGTGCTTCAAATGATAATCTCCCCGACACTCAACTCTCCTCCTGATTTGGCTGTGGTGGAAGAAAGGATTGAGTGCAAAGCAACTTGGGAAGGCTAGAGATCAAGCTTCATATGGTGGGAGTGGAGCAACTTGATCTCAACACAAGGGTAGGTAGTTCTCTTCTCGAAATGTAAGGTAGGAGTGGTAGTTATTTCGATGGCTCTCTCCACGAATGAAGAGGGGGTGGAGGGTATTTATAGCCTCCACACAAAATCCAACCGTTACATTTGACCAATCTCGGTGGGACCGAAGTTGACAACTTCGGTGAGACCGAAAGTTCAAATCATGTGAGCGTTGGGATTTTCAGTGGGACCAAAATACAATCTCGGTTAGTCCGATTCGTGCAAAGCAGGGCTTGCCAATCTCGGTGGGACCGACTTCATCATCTCGGTGACACCGATTTGATGGAAGGATTCTGAAGCTTGGCAATCAAGTTTGGTGAGACCGAGTTGAATCGGAAAATCCGAGATTTCTAGGGTTTGGCTTTATGGCTGAGGTGGTTCATCTCGGTGTGGTGAGTTTGGAATATCGGTGGGACCGAGATTACTTATGAGTGTATATGGCGGTGAAAGTTCTGATAGTTTAGGAGATGTATCACTAAGCACTTTGAGCAACGGATCATCATCATAACCTCATCCCTTTTAATAGTATTGGCTTTCCTATGGACTCAATGTGATCTTGGATCACTAAACAAAAATGGAGTCTTGAGCTTTTGCCAATGCTTGCCTTAGCATTTTGAGGTCCACTTCTTGATCCTTGCCATACCCATATCCTTGAACTTTAAAATGATTCTCAAGTAACTATTAGTTCAATGATATATATGTTGTTATTAATTACCAAAACCACCGAGGATTAGTTGCACTTTCAATCTCCCCTTTTTGGTAATTGATGACAACATATAGATCAAACCGACAAAGGATATAATCAATGAATAATATTTGCTTTGAGAAGTATGTGATAAGAAAAGGCTCCCCTAAATTTGTGCATTATTTAAGATTTGTGTTTGAATGCAAATGCAATCGATTAGGATCATGGGTCACTCTTCCATGTCACATACATCTTGGTGGAAGCGCACAAAATGATAAGAATGAACAGCATGCACCCAATCACCAAGACATGAGCAAATGGTCATACAAGATAGGAATAGCATATGATAAGCATTAAGCACACATTAAAGCATAATGCGACCAAGCACTCATTAAGGTAAAATGAAGCGTAGTATCAAACACACTGAATGTCTCGAAAACCAAAAGTATCTCAAAGAAACCGCAAATGAGCGAAAGAGCAAAAGCGCAAAAGACAACAACACTCTCTCCGAAGTCCTATGATATATACAATTTCTCCCCTTTGGCAACAAGTTACCAAAAAGTTGAAAAGGCATAGAGCTAAGCGTCCTGGGGACTCTTTGGCGGCTCCGTTGGGTTGATGTTGGAGTGGATATGGGCATCGGTGAAGACTTCGGTGATGTCTTCTTTGGAGGAGTAGTCCTTTGGGCTGGAGTTGGAGCAAGCTGATGGGCTGTGGGAGTCTTTGAAGCTGTAGTCTGGTGTCTTCACTAGAATAGCGGTGATCGGGTCTGTGGGAAGGCGATCTGTTGATAAGCATCTGGACTAAGTCATCCTGCATCTCTCGCATAAGCTCTTCCTTCTCCCTCTTTGCTTCCTCAATTCGCCTCAAGCTTGTTGGGATTACTTGCACTTGATCGACTTCACGTCCGGGCGTGGATCTTGTCTTCAACAATCCTCTCTAGGCTCTCTGAGGTGTACAATCTGCAGGCGTTGTTCAATCCTTTGGTAACTTCAAGGCTGCTCTCCGCACTCTTTGGTTTAGGCTGCTGCCTTCTTTGCTTCCTTTCGACTTTGGCTTTCTTGGCAGCTTCAATCTTGGCTTGACCTTCAAGCGATGTTGGATCCTCCTCATCCATCACAACAACATTGTCCTCATGCTCGGCTGCGATGGTAAGTGTTCTCTATCCAACAAGAATGTGCCCGTGCCAAACTTGGCATTGATAAGCATCTGAATCTGGGCAAATCCACACGACCTTTTACGGTCATTGCAGTCCTCTTAATGGTTTCAACCATCAAGTCCATCACCTTGAAGGTGCTTTCTCATCAAGTATATGCAGCATGTTGATAGAGTATCCTCGATCATGCGATGATCTCAGAACTTGGGCATCAAGGTGTGCCTCGAGAATAGTATTAGTGGTAGGTAAACCTGCGGAGATAGTAAAGCGGCGAGCTTCGATTCCCAAATCCTTAGCTGGAACCTCTTTGTACATGTTCTTCATGGATTCATGATTCTTCTTTGGAATCCCATATACATCAATATCATCCTCTCTTTGCCTTTGGAGCATTGAAGTTCTGCCCATTCTTCAGCTGAAGAAAATCTTTGACCTTGAGTCATCACGTAATCTTTCCATCGGATAGAAATGAGTGGCATAGAATTGCATAATCATCTCATCGTTCCAATTTGTCGACCGACCTACAAAGTCTGCAACACCACATGCGTGAAACTTTCATGCACATGTGGAAAGAAATCTCTGCTCTTGTCAATGTACTTCCGGTCAGCGTATCTTGTAGTGCGACTATGGGCTTCTTGTCCATCAGACGGTCTCATAGAAGTCCTGCTGCTCTCTGGTGTGAAATCTGGGGTCTCTGCAGTTCTTCTCCTCCGGCATATGGGTCGATTGTCTCCATAGCACTGAGACCTCTATCTTTCCTTGCCTTCATATCCTCGGCTTGAGGATGAGCATCATATGTAGTGGCAGTTTAAGTGAAGTTTAAAAGTGGTCCTTCACCATCGACTCGGTGGTGGCACATCATCCTTGTTCTTTTGGATCTGGAATGTTCTGTTGTCTTCTTGGGCTTGGCGGCGGGCTTTCTTTGGAGCTGCCTTAGGCTGGAAGCAGTGCTTGGGCTTTGAAGTGGCTCGGCCTTGATGGCATCACCCATGAGCTTAGGCTTACGAGGAGGCTGGGGTGCTTCCTCATCCTCATCTTCCTCTGCTGCATCATCATGCACTAATCTCTTTCTCTTGGAAGTTTTCTTCACTTTGCTTGCACTGCCTCTCCCAAATTTAGCTTCTTAGCAGCAGTTGATTGCTTTACTTTCTTTGGTGCCCTTCTTAGTTTCTTGACCTTGTGGCTCTTTGGAACAACTTTCCTCTTGGGCTTTGAGGTGACCTCTTCCTCAACGACAAAATCTGAGTCTTCATCATCGAGTTCCTCTTCTTTCATGACAGTGGCTGCAGGAGGCAAACCACTTGGTGTACTCCTCTCACCATCATCGATGAGCTGCTAGGATCGGGACTAGTGCTGCCTCTGGAATATCTGCAATGGGTGTCTCGACCTGTTCGATTGTCCTTGGCATCGACATGGTGCAACGTGAATAGATAAGGTGTAGGCGAGTAGAAGAGTCATCACAAACTGGAAGATTTTGCAAAAAAATGAGTT